>JAUEKZ010037750.1:0-17776 GCA_031471865.1 Melibe leonina | reverse complement strand
TCTCGCTGGCCCCTCTCTTTCTCTACGCAGGGCTGGCCACTCGTTATTTACTTAGAGAGCTGGCCGGCGTTCGTCCCTGTCTCGCTCGCTAATCTTTCTCTCTACGCAGGGCTGGCCACTCGTTCTTTACTCAGTGCAGGCCGGCGTTCGTCTCCGTCTCACTGGCCCCTCTCTTTCTCTCTCTACGCAGGGCTGGCCACTCGTTCTTTACTCAGCGTTGGCCGACGTTTGTCACCGTCTCGCTGGCCCCTTTCCATCTTTCTCTTTGCAGTGCTAGCTACTCGTTCTTTACTGAGCTCTGGCCTTTGTTTGTCCCCGTCTCGCTGGCCCCTCTCTATTTTTGCGCAGGGCTCGCCTCTGGCACTTTATTCAGCACTAGACGGCATTCGTCCCCGTCTCCCTGGCCCCTCTCTCTCTACGCAGGGCTGGCTACTCGTTCTTTACTCAGCGCTGACTGGCGTTCGTCCCCGTCTCGCTGGCCTCTCTTTCTCTCTATGCAGGGCTTGCCACTTGTATTTTACTCAGCGCTGGCCGGTGTTCGTCCCCATCTCGCTGGCCCCTCTCTCTCTCTCTACGAAGGCTGGCCACACGTTCTTTACTGGAGACCGAGGATATTCTACCGCCTTTTGTGTACAAAAGAACTGTCCTTCTAGATAGCAAGTGACCCTTTAGTTACGTACCACATCATAAAAAATAGGTGGGGGATTACTATAAATCTTTTCAGACAACAGGCAAGACCAAGACTGAGCTAGCAGTAACAGATGAAAAAACATCTACATACTGTATGTATGCTTATTCATTGTTAAGAGAGCACAGGAAAAAGCTATTTTTTTGTTTGTTTGTTGAGAGTTTTAGAGCGCTTGCAACTGCTATGGCGGTATAAGCGCTCAGGGGTAAGTAAAATAATAATAATAGCCAGACTTTGGCCCTGCCAGGGACGTGTCACAGAGAGATGATTTACAAGAAAAAAAAAACATCATCTCAAATAATCACAAAGCAGGACACACAAACAGATAATGGCTACCACCCAAATCATGCACCACTGTGGTCCGGGGAGACCCAGGATATTCTACCGCCCTTTGTGTACAAAAGTACTCAGTCCTTCTAAATAGCAAGTGACCCTGTGGTTAAGTACCACAGTGTGTTAAACATGGGGGATGACCATAAGTCTGTTAGGACGACAAGCAGGGCCAAGACCCAGCAAACAGATACAAACAAGCTGTGTAAGCTTGCAAGGGAGCACTGGAAAGAGTGTTAGAAAACAGCAAGTTGACAGGTGTAGCCAAAAGAGAAGAAACAGTAAGAAATCTATAGGTAAAGCAAAAAGTGAAGAAACAGCCAACACCCATCCCCCGCCACTGGATAGCTAGACTACTCGTAACCTCCTAAGACATTTTAAAAGTTATATTATATACACATAGTATATAAGTACAGTTAAACCAAACTCAAAGCAGTGGAGAGTAAATAAAAACATTTTATGTAATCAATTTTATTCAAATCAGTTGTACATATCAATCAACGCTTTGGGGAAAAAACAACTAATAAACAAAAGAATGATTTGTAGTCAAATATGAAATAATACAAAATATTCCCGCATTCTTTTCATTTCTAAGCATTTCATGGCAAACCAACCAAGTCTGTATTCGTCCGTAACTCATTTGTCAAGTCACTCACAACTTGTTTGTCTCACTCACTCTCACTTTACACAATTTCAACATCACTTGTCCTCACAACCACACTTGTAATTGTACATTGATTTAATCAACTAATCAATTCATCTACAGACTTAAAAGGGAAACACAAAGAGCGTAATTTAAAACAGTAACAACTTTTACACATCATAATCTACATAGTTAGTAATCAGTTTGCGAGTATAACATTCCTTCACATGAAACAATAATTCACATCAGTATTTAGTACTTTGGTATCACATAAAGTGAATTCAACTAAACCGGTGGCACAATTATTACAGAGTGATAAGTCAACAATTAGAGACTGATGGCACTCAAGATGAAAAAAAATACAATATCTACAGAAAGTCACTTAGCTTTGAATTACTTTTGTACCTAAGTTACTCCTATTTCTTATTACAAAAAAAACAACTTTTTTTGAAAAAAAATATGTGGTGACGTGATCTCAAACATTTAAAAACTTTTTTATCAATTTGTATTGTGTCAAAATTCCACTTCTATGATAAATGATATAAGTAAGGGGAAAACACAACATAAAGAATCAACTAAATAACTTTGAATGTCTTACATGAGAAGAAAAAAACAGATATAAGAAGGTAAAGGATTTCTTTGCATGAGAACTAAAATGATGGCAAAGGAATAAAGTCCACCTAATAAAGGATAGATATCATTAAAAAAAGACCCAAACAAAAAACCCCACTGAATATAATAGTGCAGATCCTTGCTTCAACAAGACGTATGAAGGAAGTACTGTAAATTTCAATTCCTCTAACTCTAACCCTGCAGCTTTTAGAGATTAAAAAAAAAAGTCGTTATAAAATCAATACGTAGAACATTGCATTAATTCCATGAGTTTTTACACACATTACAAAATACACTAAAAATTGAAGAAGTATGATTACAAAAATAACGACTCTCAACAAAATCTACATAATTATAATGAAAGCCTTTCACTTGTTTCAGAAACACAGATACGAATTATCTCTCTCTACTATTCCTGTCAGAGGGATTAAAGCTAAACAAACTTTGGATATGAAGCTAAGCGAGGAGACAAAAAATATAAATTCTAAATCTGAACTCTAAGTATAAGTCAGCCCTTTAACCTTTCAATTCAATGGTTACATACAGTGAATGGGTCTTAAAACCACCAGTGCATTTTTAGCCTCCATCTCTCGACTTGTCTGTAGCGTAAAATCTCACTGTTTGAGAACACAAATATATTCTCGTCAGGCTGCATACCGTGTCATTCTGATTATATTATATCGCTTTCCCAAGTACTGGCTACTCAATCACAAGCTTTTTCGAGGCAAAAAGTTGACCAATTGTTGTCTGTGGAGAAAAATAAAGATAAGAGATATAAAATTTGGGTATTTTTTTAAAACAAAAACAAATTGAATGACTTTTTTTATAAATGCAGGCAGACTGAGACATAAATATAAAAATCAAAATTCCTGACTTCATTATTCTTCCACCTGCCAATGCCAACAACTTATCTGTAGCATTCATGACTTGCATAGTGGAATTCTTCAATCCATTCTTGTTTTAACGCCAGCCTAATGATATTTTGTTACTACAATGACAATACTAAACCAATGAATCGTCCTACCCCACTAAACATGGTATTTTTGTTGATCAGCCATTATTCTCATTATCCAACCAACTTCATGCTTTCCCCACACTTGGTGGTACGTGTAACTAGGTTTGAGTTTACTGTATGCAAACTGATGAAAAAAAAATCACAGCATCATTCAATTATTTCATAATAGCTCTCAACAGCGCTCTGACTCGAGATATCGTCTCTCTCATGACACATTTGACAAGGTTTGTGTTCCCCTCCCCAGCTTTTCTCACTGACTGAATATGGTGAGGTCAAATGATACGAACACTTTATCCAAGTCAAGCACCAATTCCAAATAGCTCCTACTCTCTAAGTATTTCACTACAGTGTATATATTCTACTGTTGTAAATGGGGTAAAGTGTGTTAGAAGAACTTGACTTGGTAAATAAAAAGCATTCTGGCAAATATATCAGTACAAAGAAAAAGTGTTCAAAATGAGAAGGAGGCTCTGAATTTCACATCCAACAACAAGAGCACAGGAGGCTTGGTGGTTGAACTGGTAGCAAGACAAGACAGAGCATTGGGGGACACAGTTTGATTCCTATTGGCGGCACTTTGGTTGTTCCTTGGGCAAGGAAATTCACTCTAATAAGCTCATCGTCTTTTGGGTTGGGAAAGTAAACCTTGCAATCATTAATCTCATATATGTTGCTTGTCCTGGATCAAGCAATGAGACATATATAGACACCTCATAGGATATCAGATCTTTTCTTGTTCCATATTGCCCTTGATGTTTCATCCTACTCTTGTGTCACTCTTGCTCATTTGCAGCTTGCTACTTATGTCTGACAAGCTCTGTCCATTGATAGATAGACACCCAAAGTGAAAGGAAAGAGAGAATAAGATTGAGGAAGGTAAAAAAGAAATCAACACCAACCTGTCTCCGAAGAACTTTCAAATTTTCCTCAGCTTTCGAAATAAGTACTTGGATCTGACCCTGATCTGTAATGTCTTTGTTGTCACGAAAGGCGTCCTTAGTTCTCCTGATAGCATACATTCTGTGGGAATAGAATCCAAAACAATGAAATAGAACATTATCAATCATATTCTCATTACACCACTTCATTCCAAGCCCTACCTTGACTGGTTGAATGTTATTAAAGAAAAAAAATTAAACACATTTTCCTCATCCTTCAAGAGAGAAAGGAATACCTGAAGAAATAAAAATATTTGTGAAAATAAAAGCAAAAATAATCCAGCTCAAACATTGAGTTTATAAATGCCGTTAATGAGGGATATAAGTATAAGTAAGAATGATGAGAATATGATACACCAAGACCTTGGGATAATGCTATGGATGGGAAAAATTAACGCGACTGGCTTTACAAAGAAAATAAATACAATCATGTGTAGAGTTGTCAGGTGATAGAAAGAAATGTGAAAGAACTCAGTAACTGTGGGGCCACAGGCATGGCATTCAACTAAAGACTGACCCAGCAGCAAAGCTGTATTAAAGTGTTTTTACACTCAAACCTCGGTAACCACCATTCTCACTTACTGCTAGCTTTTGGAACAGATCAACTACACCTCACAACCGAGTTTAACCCAAAATTATGGTTTAATCATTTAATCAGAAAACAACCCCGCTGCAGCGAGTTCTTTCACCTTTGATAGACGTGTCTAGACTAGTCTATAGTTGTTTTCCAGTTTAAGGCTGGTGGATGCTATGGAATTAATTCCACTCAAAATAGCGACTATCTACTCTAAACTATTCATGACCCCAAAAAGGATATTGGGCACTTTTACGATAAAAAACCAACTCCCTCGTTCTTACATAAATTTCAACAGAGGACAAGTTGACCGCAAATTTCTGATGTAATCATTGGTGCAACGTAATAAGGATATCGTTGTAAGTCGTCTCCTTTAGAAAAGAAATACATGTCAAAGGATTATTTGCCCTATTTACCTGAAATTGTAATCGCTGAGCATCTTACTTTCCTGAATAAGCTTTTTGTAGAGGGACAAGACAGTTTGTCTTGTGGGGGCCGCCATTGTGGATATTACTTACTTATCCTACACTTTCTGGGAAAAAGAGCTGCTCTTTCGTAAAATGAAAATAGTGTACACTTTATACTTTCGTTTTCTCAAAGATCAGTAGACCAGCTACTTTGAAGGACTGACAACCCAACAAGTTTTTAGAGAGCAGCAAGGAAATTTGCAAGTTAATACCTAAGTTTTATTAGCTGTTTTGTGAATTTTCTGATCTCTCCTCTGTCATCCAGTTCTAAGGTAGATCATGAAAATCAAATTTGTAAATTTGTTTGGGGGTATCCTCAGATCATTATAAATAAGAAGACAGAGAGTCTAATTCTATATATATATATGACTTTTAAATCTGAGATGGCTAATTATCGGAAACGAAGGGTCTAAACCCACGACATGTTGGAACCGGGGGGTGTCGACTTTGGGTGCCTTGACCTTAGATCTAGACGTCTATCTAGATAATTAGCAACAGTCAACATCAAACTCAAACGATACTATTTCCTTGGGCACGTTTTTTCTAAATTGCTTCACTTAGGAAGTCTATTTCAGAATCAATGTCGTTGAAACTTGGTGATCAATCAGAAAAAGTCTATATTTTCGTTTGGTGGGTGTACTTTTTCATCATAGATAACAAGGCGTTCATTCATCCCGTCTTCTCTTTTTGGGTCCGTGGACATAGAGGAAATATTTAGATCCATAAAAAATCTGGGACATGGAGAGCACCCACTTTGAGAGATATCATGCTCTTTCATAATCCAATAACTGGACTTGATTATTCGGACAATTGTTCCAATAGACTGTATGTGGTGAGGTTATTCGGACAATTGTTCCAATAGACTGTATGTGTTGAGGCTTACTCATAACAATGACCGCACTGTACTTACTACACACACAATTGTGTTATGGTGTTATTGGGAGGGAGAAATAGACAAAGACTACTAGTAGTAACTACTCACTTGGCTGCAGACATGCTGTCATTATGACGTCAAACGCATACAGTCTGTAACTAGACCTAGTCATTGGGACAGCTGCCTGATTAATCTCTGCCATCTAGAAAGAAAGACTGCTGAGTGGGCGCCCCTGCTGGATGCTTCTTCTATTTTTTCCCTTTTGACTTTACCTTTCACCTTACTTTTCCCAGTACTTTCTCCAGTGCTCCCTTAACAAGCATGCACACACAGCTGTTTTGTATCTGTTGGCTCAGTCTTGCCTGTTGTCCTTACAGACTTATGGTCATTCCCCATGTTTTACACTGTGCTACCTGACTACATTTTAATTGTATTAAATTGAATATTAAGCCTTTTTTATGAATCTGACATGCAATTGTTCCTTATTTCAACAGCATTTTTAAAAGTTCTGTAGGTTCACTCTGGAGAATGCCATGGCTTTAACACGGCATTGTTTCCTGCATACTTCTTCCCTGAAACACATCACAAAGTTCTGTGCCTTTCTCCATGGATCTTCAGGGAGAGAGACGGCAGTTCACCAAGTGGGACGAAATATCGAGATCCAAAACAAATCGTTTGTGAAAGATTCCTTATCCAATGTAACCCCGGCTGTCATTTCAAAAGTAGGAAGGAACATTCACCAGATACCTGATCATCCGCTTTTCCTGATTTACAAACGTATCGAGCATTTTCTCCACAAATCTTATGTCAGAAGAGGCAACCCAGTATTCTCTGTTTATAACAACATCAGCCCAATTGTCACTCATAGACAAAACTTTGATAATTTACTCATCCCCTCGGGTCATATCAGCCGTTCACCTTCCGACACATATTACATCAACTCAGACTACATGCTGCGTTCTCATACCTCTGCTCATGAGCAAGACATGATCAAATCTGGTCTGGACGCTTATGCTGTAGCCGGTGACTGTTATCGACGAGATACGATTGATGCAACTCATTACCCTGTGTTTCACCAAATGGAAATTGTCAGACTCTACTCTGATTTTCAGGTATGTTTTTAGAGGGAGGTCTGGTGGCTGAATGGGTAACATGACACTTGGTTGGGTTTGTGCCCGTGATGCTTTGGGTTTTCCTCGGTTAGTAACATTTTCTTCAATTGGCTTACATACTTTATCCAGGCGTAAAAAACGGGTACTGCCCCGTCTGTTGGGTTGAGAAAATAATCTGAGATGGACCAGTATCCTATCAAGAGGAGGAAGCCACTGCCACTTGTCAGCTTCAGGCTACAGAAACCAGAATAAGCTCCAGGTTTTGATGGACTGTTGGCTCTAAAGGGCCCTTACGGTTTTTTGTACACTCAATCAGGGTTATGTCATACCGCCAAGTTTGGGGGAAGCATTAACTTGACAGTATAACGTGAATTGGGGTACTATGAAAGTATAAACTGAAAGCCTTGTTATACCGCCATCCGCCAAAAATGGAGGTATAAAGATGTTTTTATATTGTGGCTGATCCTTTCCACAGCCAAAAGCTGGTGGTAGGTGAGAATGGCGGTATAACAGATGGTGTTATAACGATGTTTGAATATGCTTAAAAAATCTTGGTTTTTGGTCTTTTAAGTATGTCCCTGTAAGTGATTAAAAAGGAATTGAATTTTGGTCTGCAATAATTTGGAGAAAAAATTCATTGACATCAAAATCTGCCATTTGTTATTGTGTTTTTTGTAATTGTCTTCTTGTGTTTATGATTTATTTCTTACTCTTCCTGTGTTCCCAAAGTTATTTGAAAAAGTAAAAGGTGGTTCAGATCTTTCATTGTTTGAAAATGGAAAGCGTGACAACCTGAAGCAGGAGAGGCACACCATGGAGACGGCAAAACTCTTGGAGTTTGAGATGAAAAGCCACATAGAGGGACTCGTGAAGTACCTGTTCGGGCAAGGTAGGTAACTCTATCTTCAGTGATGATAATTTGTCCCCAGAAGGAAGAATTCCTCCTTTTTGATAAGGTTTTCTCCTCTTTACTTTTACGTCTTGTTTGGTTCTTTTGTTTTTCTTCTTTGTCTCTATTATTAATCTGACCATTTTCCTCCTTTTTGGTCTGTTTGTGTTATCATTACTGTATCTTTGATTTGAATTCTCACCCCTTGCTTTAGTTGCTACAGTTAGGCTGGTTACTTGTTGCCTGTCTAAGTCACATCTTAGGTCATATCAAAGATGGAGCTTCTAGACAATGTAACATTGCTGTCACATAGAGCTAAACAGAGGGCTCCCTAAAATATCTCACTTAGTCACAGTATACTGATACCAGGCCAACGAGTCTAAACACTGTTAAATGTTAGTGTCTAGGCCATAGCTCTAACAGAGGTGTACACTTTATCTATGAGCAAGGAGCCTGTTTCTTAGTGTTACTGATTACAAAATCTTATATTTAAAATGAAGCCTGTTTCGTTTCCTCCCAGACCTTCAGATGAAGTGGGTTGACGCTTATTTCCCTTTCACCCACCCGTCCTGGGAACTGGAAATCTTCCATGAAGGAGAGTGGGTAGAGATGCTTGGCTGTGGTCTCCTGGAGCAGAAGATTGTGGATAATGGTTTGTAGTAGTAGTACCACCAAATTCTATGATATAATGATAATGATAATGATAATGGTGATAAGGATATATTAATGGAGCAAAGGCCTGAAATACTGGCATCAAATTTTTTCTTGGTAGGGGTCCATGAAATCTGAAAATTTACATTTAAATTTGACACAATTTTGAAGTGTAGATTGGTATACATCGACTTATTGAAATTTTCGTGAAGTTTTTTTCAGAGAATTATATTTTCATGAATTAGGTTCTGTTACCTTTTTATTTTCAAATATCTTGTGTACAAATGTAGATAATCCCTTCCATGTATGTTGTGGAACCATATATAGATAGTAGACCCCTGTGCACGAAAAGCAGTGTGCACCATTAATTGTTTGCACATTTTGACACCATTTGCAAGGAGTGAGTGAAAGATGCCCTGCTATGTATCATTTGTTGAACAGATATTTTCTAGTAATCATGCTCATGAAAGCTTTCTTGCCATTTTGTACAAAATACAATTTGAATTTGTGGTGGCCTTTATCATCCTATAAACAATATCACAATTTGAAAAGCTTGCATCAATGTCAATCATTCATATTGTTGTAACTTACAAATTCATAATGCACTTTCCAAACTTAAACCCCTATTTTAATATTAATATTATCACTGAAGTACAATTTGGATGATTTCATATTGTTTCCATGATGATGATTGTACCATTTTTATCATCACCATCTCTCCACCTACTCCACTGTTACCAGCTGGGGCCACCAGCAAAGTGGGCTGGGCAGGCGGCATGGGGCTGGAACGCCTGGCCATGAAGTTGTACAAGATTCCAGATATTCGCCTCTTCTGGAGCCAGGACTCTGGGTTCCTGCAGCAGTTCAAGGGAAAGCACTTTGAGGATGCTGTTACCTATAAGGTATGGAGTAGCCTCCCTTTGATGTCGTGTGATGACCTGTGAACTCACTCAATCCTTACCCCAAAATGCACGAGAGTAGACAGCAGAATGACACAGGTTTGCAGGGTTGTTTGGATAAAAGGTTGTGTATCTCGATCCACTGGTGAGTCATGAAGCAAGAATTCAGGACTTGAAAATGATTCTTCACATTCCTTTGCGGTCATCCATTTTATTTTGTGTGCCCTGGGCGAAGGGGACATAATTTGATGAGTGGGGGTACGATTAAGATTATGTTCTAGAGACTCCTAACAAAGTATTGTTAGACAGAACCATTTTCATTTCATGTTGATGTTGCTTTTTTTTTACAGGAAGTGAGCAAGTACCCACAATGCATCAATGATATTTCCTTCTGGATCAGCGAGCAGTTCACGTCCAACGATTTCTACGACTTGGTGCGATCCATTGCAGGGGATTTGGTAGAGCAGGTGAGTTTGGCCTCTTTGTCTTCTTCTCTTTCAGTTTATCCTTGCATATTTTTTAATGTTGGCAAGTCAACATGTTTACATTTAACAGCAAGAATATGTCAGTGTCAGCACTTTTTTACTTCTTTTCTCTCTGAATGCTTAGCGCATTCACAAACTGTCATTAATGATGTGATGATGTGTTGAAACGTGTGATGTGTTCAAACGTGTGATGTGATGATGTGTTCAAACGTGTGATGTGTTGAAACGTGTCATGTGTTGAAACGTGTCATGTGTTCAAACGTGTCATGTGTTGAAACGTGTCATGTGTTGAAACGTGTCATGTGTTGAAACGTGTTATGTGTTGAAACGTGTCATGTGTTCAAACGTGTCATGTGTTCAAACGTGTCATGTGTTCAAACGTGTCATGTGTTGTTACTGCCACAGGTGAGCCTGATCGACGAATTCCGCAACCCCAAGACAGACCGTGTCAGCCACTGTTACCGCCTGGTCTACCGTCACATGGAACGAACTCTGACACAGGACGAAGTCAACGGAATTCACAGGGAGGTTGAGAAAGGAGCTTCGGAACACCTAGATGTGGAAATTAGATGATTACAATATCGGATAACGTAGGGAGATTGATTTGTGTGTATTTAAAGATGAGGAGTGGAGCGGGTGTAGTGTGGTTTGACTATATTGGTATGGAATTGTGATTGAAGTATCTGCAATGTCACAAGCATTCCTCCTCCTCCTCCTCAAATATTTTTCATTTCAAGTATTCCTCATCCATATTCCACAGAAGTGTCTTTGCAAAGGATGAATAAGAGGACAAGGAATGCTTGTTAGATTGTTAATTAATGATATTTTTAATGAAAAACGTTACGGTAGTCTTGTGTTGTACTGTGGAATCCTGATAAAGTCAACACAAACGGACCGACAAAATGTGATTGTAATTTAATGCGAGCATTGATTTTATGCATTGGGTCTTTTATTATTGAAACTAAAGAGAAGGCACCAAAAATAGAATTTCCCTTAAGCAAGCTGAGTTTTTCCGGATTCCAATGTATTGCTGATGTCACTAAAGGGTCTATCCAAAATTGATGTAAATATCTGTCTGTATCTTTGTAATGTGATCAAGGAGTTCAATTATCTGTATCTGTATCCTGTGAATGACTATGCTGGAAATCTGTCCATATTCTTTAATGAATTTAAAGATGGTTATCCTTGAGAGTTAATATTTGAAATAAATACATTTGCCTCAGAGATGATGATTGACTTGTATCAATGTGTATGTATGTCGTATGTATGTGTGGTTGGCTGAAGAGGGGAGCGGTATCTCTAGTAGGATGCGTTACAGTTACAGCACTCATTTTGTTTCTTCCCACTTTGGCTTAGCCTGTCGCCTTACTTTTCCAGTACTATCTCTAGTGCACTCTTTATCAAGTATACACTCACAGCTGTTTTATATCTGTTTGCTTAGTCTTGGTCCTGTCTGTTGGAAACTTTTTCTCTCCTTCCTGTAAATCATTTCTTTGTCAACTTTTTTGAGAGATGGTATTGATATTTTTTTTCCATTGTAAATTGTAAATGATCAAAGGGTCAAAGTCTAGCTGTTCCTTTAACTTTAACTAGCACATTATCTTACTTACACCTGGGCGCTTATTATTATAGACCTTAGCAAATGAAAGGCTCTCAACAAACACAATTGATAATGTGTATGTTTGTGTATGTGAGCAGACCAATCTTTGTACTGTTCCTATAATTATAATGCACAGTCCCAAAGGAGACAGCTACTAAATCTAAAATGCTGGTTTTATTTTGTTTAAAGTCTTGTGCATGAAAAACCAGGGATTCGAACTCTCATGCTACCGGTTTCATTGAGTTATGAAGCTGGTTACTATGACTAAGACTATGCTATGACTATTACTATGACTGTTACTGTTGTTAGGAAGATGGGAGAGTTAGTAGAAAAAATAAGACACACATACACACACACAATATCCACCTTCGCACTAATTAATGGGCGAAGTTAAGTCATTTAGAGTTTATCTCTGTTTTTGTAGAGTAAAGCAGACAAGTGACGATGGTTGCGACCCCCGGGATAGGACGCTGGTGCATCTCAGATTACATAACCCCACTACGCTTGTATAGTTAAGTATACTGTGGGTAAGTTGGAACCCAATTTACACCTAGAGTGGAATGAGGTACATTACATAATTATTGTGAGTATGAACATAAATTTCCTTGTCCAAAACACGAGAGGCCACTGTAGTCGGAACGAACCGAACCTGATGGTCTTCCCGGGATGTGTCCTACGTCACTTCCTCCAGTCAATAAGACCACCACGAGTAAAAAGTGTTCACATGTTCTTGCTGGCAGAATAATATAATAAACATGCCATGGACTCTGACGTCAAAGGCAATTAGTCTTTCTTTGGACTTGCACTGAAATCTCCGGATGGGATTGGGCCGCGGGCAATGAAGCTGAACAATGTTATTTATTGGTGGGTACCTTACAGTATGTAGGCCTGTGTGTGTGTGTGTGTGTGTGTGTGTGCGCGTCTCTCTCTCTCTCTGTCTCTCTGCATATATGTTTGTGTGGGGCGGGGCGGGGGGGGGGGTGTATGTGTGTGTGTGTGTGTGTCTGAACTCACACCCATGGACGCATGCACACAAAGGGAATTTAATTTATTACATATTGTTATTGTCATTCTCAAACACAAAAAACACACAATCACTCACATACACGCTCACAATAACAACACACGAACAAAAATCTAGTAGGTGCAGCATGGCATTTTTTATTCTCCTCTATCTATACCTCCTCTGTAAATGAAACAAAAAGTATACCTACACGCGCTTACAAGTAAACACTAAAACGCACTCACACATACCTAAATGTAATCCAAACACATACCTACACTCAACACGCAACACTCACACATACTAAACATAGTCAACACACACACACACTCACCACTTGTATACATGTATACACACACTCACACACACACTCACCATAATATACATGTATACACACACTTACACACACAATATTCCAAGGCTGATCGCGGTGGTCTATTTATACAATGAATGACACTGTGTGTGTGTGTGTATGTGTGTGTGTATGTGCGTATAGACAAGAGCTAAGTGTGACATTACTTACTGTTTGCAGCCAGAGGAGCCCTACCCGGGGAGGGGAATTTGCTCCACCCGCTAGTCCGTCACATTAGCTGTCGTGATCGATCGCACACACACACACACACACACACGCACACACACACACACACACACAAATATAATAGATATATGTGAATCATTCGTGGCCCTGTACAGAATGTTACACATATCTCACCTTATGCTCATTGAAGATAATACCATGACGGTACGATTAAAAGGAGGAGTCACATTAGAAGTACTGGACTCTCTAAATTCTGGGTAACTTTTCGCCATGGAATTTCAAGTTAGCAATGATGTATAATGTGACATTTTTATCTAAACTAGACATGGATAGATTGATAGATACATAGATACATAGATACATCGATAGATAAATAGATAGATAGACAGATAGAGAGGGAGAGAGACAGACAGATAGAGGTGAAAACATGCTTTAGGTAGGTAAGGACCAGTTCTGTGGGCGCCAATTCCAAAGATTTCTGGGTACCAAAGACTGCTTGACAGTTTAGAAGTCTTTCATGTGCACTTTACTTTCATTTTTCATCTTGTGAGGATTTGTGTAGTAAATCTACTGATTTTTTGTTTACAAGTCAGAGGAGACATAGACTCTATAAACATAGCATAGAGCCTATTAAAATTTTCTTTTTGGACAGAGGAATTTCTCTGAAAGGTAAGCTCTCTCTCTCTCTCTCTCTCTCTCTCTCTCTCTCTCTCTCTCTCTCTCTCTCTTGTTCCTTTTTTTCAATATCCCTCTTTATACCCCACTCTCTTTCTTTCTTTCCTCCTATCCCGCATTTGCTCTCTCTCTCTCTCTCTCTCCCCCCCCCCCCCCCACCACCCTTTAACTTTCTCCAGTCATCAATGAGTGGATTTAACTAATCCCACTGGCCTATGATGAGCCAGTGTAATTTTCATCTCGACCACCCGTCGTTACACAGTTGGTTGGTTGGACAGTTGCTGTTTGTTTAACCCTTTCGCCGCTAAAGACACCTTGATCTTCCAGACTTGCCTGTTCTTATACCAGATAAATCAGATTTCAGTGAACTGACATATGCCGAAAGCCTGAATTTCAGCATTTTGACTTATGTCAGTTCACTCAAATCTGATTTATCTGGTATAGGAATACCAACATTTTCAAGATTGTGTATATTTCAGTTGGGTTAGAATCAGACCTAGCTGTGAAAGGGTTAATGCTCCTTTTAATATGATAATTCACATCAAGGGTGGAGCTCTTTGTACGAATTGCCAAACTCCACGCAAAGATTGACCGGGGACTAAGTCGCATAATCTCACCCTGTCACAGTATGTTGTCACTGGTTGGACCGGTGTCAGTATACTGTCACTGGATAAGTAATTCAGTTAATCTGTGTGTGTGTGGCAGTATGTTATCCTAGTCTAGAAAGCTCTGCCTTTGATATGACCTGGCATTTGTCAACAGGGACATTAAACACAAAGCAAACAAACAACCAACAAACTGTGTAGCGTCGCTTTTGTACTAGATAGTTTGGTGACCGGGCCTCCATTTGCTGAGAACAAAATCAACTCCCTAATTGAAATTTGAAACACATGCCTAGAAGCTTTAATGTATTGATTCAGGGCAAGATATTCAAATTTAGCTTCTGTTTTACCCTGGTCGACAGCAGGAGGTTATAAAAAGATTCGATAACGGAGAATGATCGGGGAAACAGGGACGCCCTGTTTGATTCAACTTGTGTGAATGAACGGTCGACAATCTGGTTGTTTTTTTTTTTAGCATTAATATGTAGGGCAACCTGTTTATTAGAACTATTGGTACTCTCCCCTCCTCTCTCTCTCTCTCTTTCTCTTTGTCTCTCTCTCTTCCTTTGTCTCTCTCTCTCCCTCTCTCTCTATCTCTCTTTCTCCCTCTCTCTCTCTCTCTCCCTCTCTCTCTATCTCTCTTTCTCCCTCTCTCTCTCTTTCTCTCTCTCTCTCTCTTTCTCTCTCTTTCTTTCTCTTTCTCCCTCTCTCTTTTTTTCTTTCTCTCTCTCTCTCTCTCTCTCCCTCCCCCTCTCTCTCCCTCCCTCTCTCTATCTCCCTCTCCCTCTCTCTATCTCCCTCTCTCTCTTTCTCCCCTCTCTCTCTTTCTCTTTGTCTCTCTCTCTTTATGTGTCTCTCTCTCTCTCTCTCTCCCTCTCTCTCTTTCTCCCCTCTCTCTCTTTCTCTCTCTTCCCCCCCTCTCTCTCTCTCTCTCTCTCTCTTTCTTTCTCCCTCCTCCTACTACTACTACTGAAACGACCACTACCACTGCCAGTGTTGGTATTATAACTACTATAATATTATGTTATGATAAAATCGTTTCCGTCAAAATCTAATTCAGTGACATGCATCATCCGTCGACGTCAGCAATCTGTCTTCAATTCTTAACCCTTTCAACGCTAAGGTTATTTCTCTAACTACTGACTGGACATCAAGATCTACCTGTTCTTATACCAGATAAATAAATAAGAATTCCGTGGACTGACACGTGCCAAATGATATGTCAGTCCCCTGAAACCTTCTTACTTTATATGGTATAATAATAATTATACGGTATTTGTCAAGAAATTTCCTTCTGTTTGGTCAGAGTTAGACATCGCTGTGAAAGGGTTAAATTGAATGGGGTGACCCTTCATTCACACGTACCCGTTAACCCTGACACACCTTACTGAAATATGCAAAATGTACGAGTTCTTAAACCAGATAAACCAGATTTCCGTGAACTGACATATGCCAAAAAACCTGAATTTCAGGCTTTGGGCATATGTCAATTCACTGAATCTTATTTATCTGGTATAAGAAAAGGCAAATCTTGACGATTTTATGTGTCCTTAGCGGTGAAAGGGTTAAAATGAGAAAATCATACGTAATGCCGTAATGTTTATAAATATTGTATTTTGAAGCATTTTTCGTTTTGTTTCTTGGTTGTTTAGTTTTTTGCTTTAACTTTATCACATTCTGCCCATTGCCAGCCCCAGTGTGTCGTCAACAGCTTTTAAATTGTAAAATAAGTCCACACATGACCAGACGACACAGTTGTCACATGTTCTTCACTCTTCTTACCCATTGGCCTAGCAATCCCCTCTCTTTTTACAGGTAACACTAACACCGTAAGACATCTAAAGTTTTGATAGATTACATAGCAATAACTTTAATGGGACTGCGGGATTAACGCCTCTCTAGCCCAAACAGGCAGCCTTTTATGGGGTTAGAATAGACTGTAGACACTCGAAAAGGGGGATTAATCGTGCCGTCAGATTAATTTTATATGGATATCGATTGTGTAAATGCATGGGTTTTACGGTCGGTGTACTGGTTGGTTGGTTGGTTGGGTTGGTTTGTTGGTTGGCTGGGTGGGTTAATTGGTTGGTTGGTTGGTTGATTTGATAATGCTGGTGGGTTGGTTGGTTGGTTGGTTGGGTTGGTTTGTTGGTTGGGTTGGTTGGTTGGTTGGTTGGTTGGATGGTTGGTTAGTTGGGTGGGTGGGTTGATTGATTGGTTGGTTGGTTGGTTAGTTGGTTGGTTGGTTGGTTGGTGGGTTGGTTGGTTGGTTGGTTGGATGGTTGGTTTGTTGGTTGGTTGGTTGGTTGGTTAGTTGGTTGGTTGGGTGGGTTGGTTTGTTGGTTGGTTGGTTGGTTGATTTGATTATGTTGGTGGGTTGGTTGGTTGGTTGGTTGATTGGTTGGTTAGTTGGTTGGTTGGTTGGTTGGTTGGTTGGGTTGGTTTGTTGGTTGGTTGGTTGGTTGGGTTGGTTGGTTGGTTGGTTGGTTGGGTTGGTTGGTTGGTTGATTGATTGGTTGGTTGGCTGGGTTGGTTGGTTGGTTGGCTGGGTTGGTTGGTTGGTTGATTGGGTTGGTTTGTTGCAGTGGCGGATCTAGTCTAAATCAGGAGGGTGTACACATTACAAAATCATGCAAAAACTAAAACAACATAACTTTCCTTCTTCTTTTTTTTTGTAAAGAAAGTTTGTTCGTCTTGTCTCCAACTCTACAAATCGATCCTTGCGTGTCGTGTTGCATTGGTGTTTTTTTTATTATTTTCTCTTTAAGGTGTCTCACATCAGCATATCCAGTATTAGACCAAACGCTGTTACTGTTACCATGATATAACAATTAATAAAAACAAAACAATACAAACGTTTCTTCTCAACACTAATTGTGAGCCACTTTATACTGTCATACAACGATGTTTTGAATTGTCTGTTTACTTTTCCATCAAAACAAGAGAAAGAAATCCTTAAGGTTGGTGAGGCCCTAAACCTTTTAGACGAGTCTATGTGTAATTTATCTTCTTGATTTAAACATGTCAATGGATTATCTAATAAAAAATCTACAAGATTCATTGCCTTGAATTAAATAAACATCGTAACATTAATAATACAATAGTAGCAGAACGTGTATTTTCTCCAGAAATAGAACCCAACTCGCAAAATCTAGGTCAGGACAGTGTCCCAACGATTGTT
>JAUEKZ010037639.1:0-17780 GCA_031471865.1 Melibe leonina | reverse complement strand
GCGCCTTGAGATAACAAATGATATATTATTACTCTCCGGTCACAATTGACCCAGCGTTAATTACAACCGGATTATCCAGTGACAATTGACGCTACCTTTAAAAATCATCAATTAGAGTAGCACAAAGCTCTTGGTCTTTAGTTACAGTTACATTAACACGTTACCAAACAAAGAAATGAAAAGAAATAATAAAAGATACTATGATTACTGGGTTTAAACCATAGATCTATTATCAATTTCAAAGCTAAAACAGAGAAACAAAACGATTGATGACAAAAAGGCTATTATTTGCATACCATTCTTTGACAGGTGTGTTGACAGTGATTTCCATCCAGTGTCTCTGAGCCTCTAAATCCCCATACATAGGTGGCTTCCCCTCTCCTATCAAATAAGAAAATTCAAAACATGATTTGTCTGACTTTAAGGTTCAAAATCAAATTAACAACTTAAAGATAGGCAAGGATAAATATGAATCAAAATTATGGAGTGTAGACATAAGGGATTGACATACAGCCACACAGCCTATCATAAGTCAATTTAGAACATAGAGGTGCTCAAAAGTAAGCAGTTAACAGGCTGCTGATAGTTCAAAGGGAAGGCAAGGTTGGTATGCATATACCAATTAATATACAAAATTGAGGTTATTATCCTCTCCTTAGACTTATATCCTAGATACTAATTTTTTGACATCACAAGATTCGTTTTGAAGAAAGAGAGATAAAAAGCATAAGTTACCAAAGCATAAACGCCTTGACTCGTTTGGATAAGACAATATACCTGAATGACCCCACATGGACACTGCTACCCTTATTGCAAATGAAGCGCATATTATGAAGAAGAGTTGAGAAGAAAATCCCTCTGCCCATTTCCACGACGACGTGTTAGTCGCCATTGTATCTTTTTTTTTATTTGGAAAAACTTGTGTGCAACTTTTACAAACAGCCGCCCCTTTGTTGATAGGTGCTGTTAAAAACTCGAACTGTTCTCGACAAACCCCGGCAGTACCAGCCCGAAATGCATAGTCACAGTCGTAAACCAAGACCTCTCATTGAATTACTGCTCTGAATGAATTTAACCCTCCGCTTTCGTGACATTAAGGTGTAAAGGTCTATAGAAAGTTTGCATCGATCCAAACAGAGTTTATTGAAATTCCTGTCCAATCAGAAACCAGTCCAGCTAGAGAGAAAAATATATCGATTAATGTCTGTACAGTGCCCTGACTGATAGATCTATCTGTTAATTTTGAGATGTTTACTAGATACTGATCGAGATACGAGATCTTTTCGAGAATAGTAACTGAAATCCTTAGTAAGATAATTGTAGTGCTGATCAACAGAATAAGTAGGCCATAATAGACTGCTCAGGAATCCGTTTTACTGTCCCAATTGATCTTGTCAAACAATAATGGAATTGAAAGGAAGAATTACAGTCTACTCTATTCTCGGATGCCCACATTGCATGAAAGCTAAGCACGCCCTGAGGGAACTGGACTTACCTTTTTCTGATGTTAGACTTGATTTGTATCCCCAAATAAAGGATGAGGTGGTAAAACAAAGTGGTGGCAAGAAAACAGTCCCACAGATATTTTTTAATGACGACCACATTGGAGGCAATGATGACTTGCAAAAACTTGTAAGTTGACTTATTTCCTAATAGACGCTTTTCTACTTTGATTGATAGTGAAATATCACACAATTAAATTAAAAATGATGTATTTTAATAGCCTGGATAGATCTCTTTGAGCACAAAAGGGTCACTATTATATTGTTTCTGCATACTGGTTCTAATGTTTTTTATTATAGAATTAGTGCAAGGGTCTTATATCCACATCAGTTGTTTTTAGAAACATAAATTGATGGGGTAACTGGGAAAAAAAGTAAGTTATTATATCATAACGTATAGTGATTATTTGCAGTAGCACTAATAGTATGTCAGCGACGCAAATGTTACTTGCATTACGGATGTGCTCTTCTGTTATGATAGATAGATTTTGCTTCCTCTCAATGGACTAAAAGCAAAATACTCACAAGAATGATAGCTCTTAACATACATATATTGTGTTAGTGTTATCGGGTTATTGGGAGGGAAAATAAGGTCAACTGTACTCACTTGGTTGAGGGCATGCTGTCATTACGATGTCAAATGCATACAGTCTATAAAAAGGGTGGGGGGAAGGGGTGCCGCTTGGCCAGGGGTATGAATCGCAAAACAGGAGGAGTGGTTGACAGGCCAGTGGTAGAGGACAAGAAACAAGACATAAAATTGACATTTCATTCCAAGGCGTTCATTAGAACAAAGACGATAGGTTACATAATATGTATTTATTTATTATAGAGCAAAGAAAGCAGCATGATAAAAAAACAATTAAAAAGTCAATTAAAACATTTTTTAATTTTTGAAACAGTTTTAACAGATCTTTTTATTTCTTTTGCTTCCCTTTTTGATAGGTTGCAGATAAAGGAAAGCTGAATGATTACATTGACAAAGTGAAAAAGACTCCTCTTCCAGATGGTGTTCTTGATCTACCCGATCCAAGTACAGCAGTGAAAGAAGCTGGTTTGTCCTCATTAAATCTTACAATTTTCAATTATTGAATAGCCATTGTATGTTTTACTTGTACTGTTTCATCCCTTCCATCACTTTATTTCAACCACCCTATTCTTCATAACATGTTACTTTGCTTGCATTTATTAGCTTTCTTGAGTCCCTCTTTTGTCTGCATACAGTAATGTAGAAATTTATTATATGCAAGGTTAAAGTTGAACTTTTTCCTATTCATGACTATCAAAATGAAACATCATTTTTAACTCTTACAACAACCATTGAGAGATATAGACCTGATTGTGTAACAACCGTTTATCTCATAAAATCGTCTTCATAAAGTTTTCAATGTCTAGTTGATTTATAGTTGTGCAAAGCGGATAGTGGAAAAATTGTCTGTCAAAGGACAGGTAAGCTTGTATACTCTCCACTAGAAAAAATTAAGCATACACCCAGCATTTGCAGAAGCAAACAGGGTGTTACAGTTCCAAATTCTGCATTCTATGGATTCAAAGTTTGCAGTTATTGACATTGCTCTCTTTTACAGATCCCTTCAGCTTTCAGTGTGAGCCAGATGAATACTTCCTTTTGGTTAATGACATGAGACAGGATAATATTGTTTGTACTCATAGTGGAGGACTTCTAAAGAAATACAAAGATGCTTATAAAGGCAGTGATTTTGTTGCCTGGATAAAAAACAAATTAGGTCTTGGTAAGTGTTAAAAGTTTCAATTTTTTTTTAGGAAACTCAAGACTACTTCTTGTACAAAATGCTGTCATTTCTTTCTTATATGTAACTTGAAATATTCAGACGACCATGCTGAATATATGCAACTGAGTAAAGTGATGACTGTTTTTGTCATCGGATGAGGAAATAATACAAGTAAACAATCTTTACCATTTTATTTTCCACTTTATTCACCTATTACAAACACTTGACTGCAAAAATCATGGTTAATGCAGGATGGCACTCCACACTTGCCTGTCTCACTCAAAGAGCAATTCAATACTCATAACATTTCACTAAGCACTAGAGATCCATGGGCTCCCTACAGTACAGACAGACCTCAACTCTCTGGATTTCTGGCTGTGGGGATTTGCCAAAGTAACTTGTAACTTGTATGCATTAAACAAAATATAATAGCTGAGACATTGACAAATATTGATAGAAATATCATCCTCAGAATTAAGGTGTGTCTTCACCATGACCATGTGATCACTTAAAAAATATAAATGTCAAAATGCTTGCCTAATGACCTTTCTAATTGAAGTGGTGCCATATTGTTATCTGTTGATGTATTAAATTTTGTTTTGTTTCAAAAATCGCAAACTCCCACTGTTTTGCATATATCGTTCAAAATCTAGTGTTACTTGTTAAACACTACTCACAGACAAAATTGAAACGTCCTAACTTTGGAAGGATGATCTCAGAAAATTGAAAAGATAATCATTTGAATCAGAATTTCATTGCAAAAGAGAACAATACTAGCTAAAGTGATTTACTTGGTGGAACTTGGGTTGAAAAAAAATTAGAATCATTAATTGCCATTCTTTTAGGATGTCAGTTATGACTACAAATATTTTGAGTGTGCTCATATTTTTTATTGTTTAGATTGAGAATCTTTTGGTTGTTACAGATTTTTCATAAAGGTGAAGTTTTTTTCATCCTTTGCTGAGCCTGATGGGCCACGAGAATAGTTTTGAGTATGTGTTTGTAATTCTTAAAGATATTGATAACTGACCTCTTTACTCTTGTTTAGTCTCTTGTTTTAGTCAATGATTTTTTTAAAACTGCAAACTAATGAATGTTTCAGAGGATGGTAAGGCAATGGAAATGGGTCAAGCTTTGTTGGATCGCAACTTTGCACAGCCAGTGAAACCAGCTGAAAAGTTTATTGGAGGAGCAGAGATTTATGTTCTCACCGATACAAACAATGAAAGTGTTGAAGCTTTGAATAATGGCCCAATCTCTGAATGTGTTCCAAAATCAGGTAAGTGGTGATTTACTCGCACCTTTTAAAAGCGGATCTACATTTTGTACTGTAAAACTTGGATACAACAAAGTTGTCGGAACTGACTGTGTCATTGAATGCAAGGGGGAGTATGTGACTTTACCTTTATATCCTTTCTCAGCTACCTCAATTATTTTAAACTTTTCTTCAAATGATTGACATTTTTGCTTGCTTGACTGGCTTGATTGAGAAAACTGTATGATAAATAACTGAGATGTGGAAAGAAGTAACGAACAACTGTCGACTTGATGTAGCAATTAGAAAAAAACCCTTAAAGAACTGCACAGTGTGTACTACTCCCAGAGATGGCATAGGTTACCTTTTATAGTCTCTGGTAGTTTTTTTCTTCAAAGAAAGCCCCCCAAAGTGTGTGTAAAAGCACCAGGAAAATGAAAATATAATCATGATGAGAAAAACAGCCTGTTTTATATTACAAATTAGCTTTCAACAGATCATTCTATGGTAAATGGTTTGTATTTAAATTGGTGAAGTCATGAAATATTTTAAAGTTGAGGTATGTTTCTTGAATATTAAGTTTTTTTTCTCTGGGTGCAGGAAATTAAGAATGGATCAGAATTTTCCCTTCACACATTGTGGCCTGAGGTCAGTTGACCCTACTATTTCATGTAGGTACATGATATCAAAGCACAATAATTTAGGTTGCTTTGATGTGTATTCTAATTTCCATCCATGCAGATATTGTCATATAACGCCATTTATACACAATGAACATTTTGCAGCAATAATTTCTTGTTTTCTTCAGCTGAAGAGATTGGCAAAATTATGAGACTGATGATTCTGAAATTGTACAACGCTTTCCTTTCACCTGATGGCAAAGTAAGGACTGAATTTATCTGATTGCATTTTTCTGTGAATTTTCTTCTTGTCACAAGAAAATTAACAGGTTTTATTGCACGGTTTTGTTTTCTTTGACATTGCTTTCATATTTTTTAAATTATTTTATTTGCTTGAAACCAAAGTTGTACAATTTAGTTATGACACTTATGTCTCATTTGGTTATCTAGATTCTAGATATGTAGATCCTACCCCTCATAAACCTAAAAAATTTTTTAATGTTTTTTTATTTTGTGGATGAATATTTATGCTGGAAACTAAGAAGACTTGATTTATCAATTATAATGTAATTATTATTCTATTTATTTGTGTTTCTCATCAGGCTGTTGATTACAAAGGTATCAAAGCGAGTGAGGAATTTCAGGCTTACAAAAAAATGACAAGAGAGCTTTTGCGTGTTGATGTGGAAAATGCCAGCAGAGAGGCAAAACTAGCCTTTTTTATCAATGTTTACAATGCAATGGTTGTTCATGCTAATATTGAAAAGGGTCCGCCAACTTCACTTTGGGGAAGATATAAGGTAATTTTGTTTTTCATGTTTTATAGATAATATTGTCACTTGCTTTTTCTCTTAATAATCTTTTGTTCAAAAAGTTAGGAAGTTCAAAATTGTTTTACTATCATCAGTGATGGGACAATTAATAACTTATAAATTTAGATATTGCTGATCTTTGTTATTATGTTTTTAAGGCTAATTCAGATTATAGGAAAGAAAATCTTAACCCACTTATTCATTAACTTTTTCTTCTTTACTTTCCTTTTATAGTTCTTCAACAACACTCGATACATCATCGGTGGGCAGTCTTATTCCCTCCAAGACATTGAAAATGGTGTTCTCAGGGCCAACAGGAAAGGAGTCGGTAGGTCTTATAAGTTATGCATATGTTGACAAATGAAATAAAAAGAATATTTCTGAAGTTTTCATTTTAGTCACATGAAATATTCCTTTTTCTCATAGTTTAACTTTCTTTGAATAGGAATTTGATTTGTTTTTTTAACAGTTTGGAAACAATGATACCATCATAACTCCCTCTTTTTTATTATCTTGATTATTAATTTCTTTTGTTCAAATGGTATCCTAATACAATAATGTAAATTAATCCATGTAAATAATATTGCACCATCTATGAAAGGACATTCTTTTCGCTTATCAACCAGTGTTTGTGGGAATAATCAAGCATATATGTCAATTATGTACATGAGATGAATGGAATTTAAAATCATTTCTTTCTTGAACAATTATTGTATCAGGGTATGTCTACAATGTGGGTAGTCTATAAAGGCTTTGATTTATTTACCAGTGAAATATAATTTTACATGCCAAGGAAAAGTGATGCAGCAGGTAACGGGTATGATCCCTACCAGTGGCATGCATTTTACCATAGACAAGGAAATATACTCTAATTGCCTTGCTCAGCCCAAATGGGACCAACCCCTGATTTAGGGTAGGGGAAGTATTCTGTGATTGACAAGCGTCTTATACAGAGTGTTGTAAGCATTGTCATGCTATAGATACCAAGATGAGCTCTGGCTCTATTGGCCTGTAGGCTCTTAAAGATTTATTTGGTACAATGAGCCACAACAACTCTGAAGGATGGTGTAGTATATGATGCCAGATTCTCTACTCAACTTTTATGAACAGGCTCTTTTATTTCCTGTTTCATGTTTTCAGTGCAACAAGGATCTTGTTCTTTGTAACAAGGTAGATTTTTCTTGTAGCTTGAAACCTATGTATGTGATTTTTCAATGTTGCCTTCAGGAGTTATATTATTCATGTTTCGATTTTTATAAAAGCCGACCAAGTATATTATATCATTCGATCATGTTATCTTATAGTTATAGACCATTTTGCAAGTAGGTAAATTGGCTAAAGAAAAATGTCACTATAGGATGGAAAACCCGGATTAATAAACAAGAAAGAGCAAAAGAAATAAACACAGAAGAAGTAGAAGGTCACCAGCACTATTAAAATTGTTTGATTTGCCTTTGTTGACCTTGTTGCATGCATGGTTGTCCTTTGTTGACTGCATGGTTCTCCTGATTGCTTGATCCACCAAATTGTATTGTCTGCCTTAACATGCAGATTTACACTTGGAATAATATAAAAGCCCATTTCAAAAAAGAAAAAAAACCTCTTTATAATAACATTCCAATTTGTCTGACAGCTATATTTATTCTCCGGCTGATGCCAACCTGCAAGGTTTAAGAATTAGTAATGAATTACAATTTTATGTTTTTTTTACTAAGAAAGAGTCTTAGAAGGATGCTGATCGTGCATTTAGCTATCCTCCTTCTACTCTCCTGAACTGGAAATCCTTACCTTTCAACCTAGGAGTATTCTAAAGTTTCATTTGATTAGAGATTTTAATCTTATCTTACATGATGCTGTCTTTGATAAAAGTTTGGATTGTTATTCATAATCACTATTTAAAAGCATGATAGTATAGTTTGCGAATAACTTTACCCTAAGTTTTTTGTGATTATATAAATTGTATGCACTTTATTAACTTCATATGTATATAATAATGCCTGATTAGAAGTGTTGTAATTCATGTCTTATTGTTGTGTCTCAAGTTTTAAAATGATTTCATTATGATAAAATGAAGTTGGAGACGCCTCCCCAGTATGCAGTATTGTATCATTGGGAAATGATTTTACTACTATGAATGCTCTCTGTTACTTTTCCTTAATATGTTAATTTTTCATCACATGTATTGTTACTGATTTTCATATAAAGTATACAAATCCACCTACTGCTGAGAAAAATACTTGTCACTGATTAGTTCAAGTTAGTTGTAAATAAGTTTGTTGATAAACCTTTTTCTAATCCACCAAAGAGCATTGAATTACAAGTACATATGCATTGAAAAGTTTTGGAACAGACAATTTTTTTGGTTTAAAACATAAAAGGAATAGACTTCTCTACAAATTAGACAATCATGGTTCTGTCTATTGTTCATCTTTGCAGGACAGTTTTCCCTTCCATTTGGCAAAGATGACCCTCGTCTAAAGGTGGCCTTAGAATGCCATGAGCCTTTGATTCATTTTGCTCTTGTCTGTGGTGCAAAGAGCTGTCCTCCTATCAAAACCTATTCAGCTGAAGTAAGAGGTTTTTCATTTATATAATGATTTTCTCCTCTAACTTATTGACTTAGCCCAACTGTCATGTAGTGTTACAAATATGAGGCCTAGAGAGATGCTTCAGATTTAAGTGTTTGCCTTGTGTCTAAAAAATGTTTACATTGATTCTCTGTTGTTTCAAATAATTATTAAGTCATTTGACATGTAATTATGAACTCCTTTTTTAAGGAAATTAATTTTTTTGGAGTGATTTGAAATGAGGCTCTCAAAACAGCATTAAGTTGTGAAGTATATTTAATTAGATATCAAATGAAAGGCTTTTAAAAAAAATTGTTGATTTCTGTTATAATAAAGAGAGATTAGTGCACTGTGACAGAAAGGAAAAGGCTTTGAATTTGGTGAAAAGAATTGAACCCGTTTAATGCTAAGGTTATTTGATAAGCTGCTGACTAGATATTTATCAAAATCTTCAAGATTTGCCTGTTCTTATTCCAGATAAATAATATTTCAGTGGACTGACATGCCAAAAGCCTGAATATGTCAGTCCACTGAAAGGTTATTTTATCATGTATAATAACAAGTTATTTTTGAAGAGTTTGCATATTCTATTTGGTCAGAATTGGACCCCGCTGTGAAAGGATTAAGAAATGGGCAAAAATTGTTACTTGTTGATTTGATGCCACACATGTCAGCAAACACAAAATCATTGTCTGAATCATTTTGCAAGTTCTTGTGATGATTGCATCCTTTAGGTTGCAAAAATTCTACCATTTATTTTTGTTATATTTAATTAACAATAATTTTTTCCCAGAACATATACAAGGAACTGCAAACTGCAGCATCAGCTTTCTTGGAAGGTGATGAGTCCTGTAACGTAGATCTGAATAAGAAAACTGTCCACTTATCTGCCATCTTTAAATGGTATGCTATTGATTTTGGAAAGGACAAAAAAGAGGTAGGTAGTTGTTAATTAATTTGTTAGCACTTCAGCCAGCAGATTTAGAGAATTTGAAAAAAAATATGTAACAGAAGTTAGTTAATTTGCTTCACATTTTAGTAATTTTAAAGCCATGATGTATTCCACCTCTGACAGTACTGTATACTTGTGACAGGAAAACGGAACCTTCATAACAACATAATGATTACATGTTAATAGAATAATAATAGTATAAACTTTGAAGGGTTTTTATTTATTGTCATACATTAAAATGTTGCATAAGGTCACAATAACAGTGAAAAATCATTCTTCTTCTAATTCCAATTAACTGACTGACTCGGCTGGGCCGAATATAACTGTCAGTGCACATTTCAACCCATTGTATGGCTAGCTCTTTATAGATATAAGCATCTGGTGTAGACACTTGCCTGCCCAGTCTGTTTTTATAGGAGACTTGACTTTCACACATTATGGCCTTTTTTTGGCAAGTTCCTATCACTATCATGTCTTGAGCCATTTACCTATTGATAGATGCTGTAGCCTTGTATGGCTATTAAAATTTCACATTAACTACATTAACATGAATTTGTATTAGATTTTCTGACAATGGTTAAAAAAAAAATGCAAGTGTTTTCCAACCAAATTTGGACTAAATAGTCTTGTCTTGTCATTGTGCTTTGGTTTGAGTTTTCTAAGTGCTTGTCAACTTCACAGCAAACTGTTACTTTGCTGATTAATTTTATATTTGTTTTGTAATTCTATTTCTGCGAAATCTTAGATTGCTTAACAACTTGAGGTCTGAGTTTCTTTTGATAAAATGTTGAGCTAAAAACACTAAAATGATCTTGAAGTATGAGATATATGATTTTAAAAAGTGCACAGATTGTATGTCAATTTTTTTCTCTTCTTTTTCAGCAATTGGAGTTCATAGCAAGTCTTATGAGTGATGGAAAGAAAAAAGATGAGCTGAAACAGCTCTCACAGTTGCCAAAGTTCAATGTCAGCTATTTGAAATATGATTGGTCCGTCAATTCAAAATAACTAATGTAGTGTGGTGATAATTGCTGCCTAGATCAGCATGTTGGGAAAAGTTGTAATGCCAACTTATTTTGATGCATGTTAGTTTTTAGTTTGATGTTGAGATCGGTTGCAATTATATAATAATTTTTTTAGTACATAAATACCTTATTATTATAGTAATTTGTTTAAATGTCTGACATGAGGCATGTTTGAAAAAATTAATGTAACCTAGCTTTCCCTATTTTAGTCATGTTTTCCACAATCCTGGACTTAAACACAAGAAATGTTCTTCTTAACCCAGAATCTTTATATTGTCTTGAAATTGAAAAGATAATAAGCCTCCTCTACTTACCCTGTTGTGAAGATGTTGAGTGCCATTATGTTATTTCCAAAATCATGTGATAACTCTCAAATATTTTGTAACCATACATTCCAAATATGAATCATGACAAGTAATTAGAATAAGGACATACTGCTGAAATTACCTGTTGAATAGGACTGCTCCATACAGTGTGATTGAGCTGTAACAACATGTAGTGTGTAAGAAAGTATGCATTTCCTCCTGTTCGCACTCGCTTCTTAAGCTGCAAGGGATCTGTATCAATTGGCCTACGCAAATTCATTCGTCAAGATTTTTTTGTTTCTTTAAAATTTCATTGGTTCGTTACTTAGCAAAATTTTGTCTATGTGTAAACATTATTTTGTAGAATTTGCTTCGACAAATATTGATTATACAATAATGTATTTAATATCAATTACAAAATCTACCAAATGCTTTTGATAAATTGCCTTTTGAATTTCCACATCTTTATAGGAATGTCATTAAAATTTTCCACCTATAAATAATGTAATTGTTATCCTATAATTTGTGTAACCATTATTTTGTAGAGTTTACTTAGATGTTTATTTTAATTCTACAATTATTTATTTTATTTTTCAATATTTCAATTTAAAAATCCCCAATAGATTTTGTAAGTTGCTTTAAATATCAACAGGATTGCCATTTATTAGTTTTTCGACCTATAAATGTTGTTGGTTGTTAGCTTATATTTGTTTAGTTATTGTTTTGTAGAATTTTCTTAGAAAGATACTCATTTTACAATTATCTATTTTCTATCAGTTTAAAAATTCACTAAAAGTGTATAATAAATTGTCTTTTGAATCTCCACATGGTTGTCAGTCCTTAATATTTTGTTTTGTTTGTTTATTGAGAGTTTTAGGGCACTTGCAACTGCTATGGTCGTATAAGCACCCAGGGGTAAGTAAGATTATATTATAGGCTAGTTAAAAAAATAGCCAGTCTTTTGACCCTGCCAGGGACGTTTCACAAAGAGATGATTTACAGGGAAAAAATATCATCTCCTACAATCACAAAGCAGGACACACAAACAGATAATGGCCACCGCCCAAATCATGCACTATTGTGGTCCAGGGAGACCCAGGATATTCTACCGCCCTTTGTGTACAAAAGTACTCAGTCCGCCCAACACCAAATGTTTTTACGCTTTTATTATTATTTTCTCGTGGAGTCTTTTGGCTCAATGTGGGAAACAATGTTGTCTTCGCATTCAATTACATTCAACATTCTCTGCAATTGTCATACATACTTCATTGATCTTGTGTGTATGGATATAGATGTGTGTGTGTTTTTTTGTTTGTTTATTGGGAGTTTAAAGGCGCCATGACACATGAGGGTCATAGAGGCGCCTGCAAACAGACTTTTTCAAACAATTTTTTCTTTGTTCTCTGGGTTTTCAGCCTTCAGGGCTTCAATAACATTTTAAAACAAAAATTCAACTGTACAGTAGTTTTGAGGATGCAGGAGTTGCAAATTTCAGTCAGTCGGAAGACAAACTCTTCATCGCTGTCCAGATATGTAGGAATTTTTAGAAGGCACTCTTGAGAAAGAGTTACCCAGTCTGCTCTCCGGAGACTCCACCTGACAGGGTTTGGAATTTCCCTATCAGTGGAGAGGGTGACGCAGACGGAGTAATGGTCCGTACCATGGTCATCTTCCATGACGGACCAGGAAAGTTCTGGTACTAGGTCTGGATCACGCAGTGTGAGATCTATCGCTGACGTGCGTAGCGTGTGGGTATTTATGTGTGTAGGTGACTGTGTGTTTGCAAGGTGGACATACAGATTCTGGCGGTTTGTTTCGACCGCAGCCCCTCTTTGGTTTGTGTCTGGGTTTCCCCAGAGCGGGCTGCGAGCGTTAAAATCCCCCACAAACACCCTTGGAGACAGGAGCTGAGCGAAAAGACGCTCAAACTCCACGACCTCCAGTCTTTTATCGGGTGGGATGTACACTGAGCAGATAGTTGTAGGTCTGTTCAGCGAAGCTCTCACTGCAACTGCCTGGATCCGTGTGTCCAGGGCCAGTCTGTGGTGGAGGACTCCATTTTTTACAAGAATGGATATGCCCCCACACGCAATCTGGCCATCAAGGTGAATACTGTGATGGGCCTGATAGCCCCGGACTGCAAAGTTCTGTCCGTCCGCAGGAAGTTTTGTTTCCTGCAGACAGACGACTTCAGGGTTCGAATCCTTCAGCAGTCTGTCGAAATCAGGTCCATTAGAACGTATTCCCCTGATGTTCCATGAAAGAATCCTCCTCTGACTCTGACTCATCTTAACTCTTTTTGAACGAAATGACTATTCATACTTCAATCTTCACAGTTACATAAAATAGAATTTCGAAATTTTACCCAAATAGAACTGAGTTTTTTTAATACACATGTGCAAAGGGCCACACATAATATACTTACTTACATAGCATTTGGTGGAAAAATTAAATGAGCTAGGCCTTAGAAGGCTGCACTCCAGCCTTCAGCCCTGTTAAGTGTTACTTTAATCCTCCTCAGGGAGGAGGACTGGCTTGGTTTTTTTAATTTTTGGGGGGATTTTTCCCCTGGGGTAATATTTTTAAAATTTTTGTTTATTTTTTTTGGTGGTGGTGGGGGTGGAGGAGGGAGAAGGTGAGGGGGTGATCTCCATGTCCATTAGAGGACAAGGAAAGGGGAGAAGGGGGTTTGGGGAGGAGGGAGGGGTTGCCGCAGAAGGGAGAGGGGTGGGTGTAAGGGAGGGTGTGGAGGTGTGGGGGGGGGTCCTCGAGTACTGGAAAAAGTAAGATGATAGAATAAAGCCAGAAGATAAGAAACAGAAGTAGCACCCACCAGAGGCGCCCTCCAACTGTCTGCAAACACACCGCCAGAAAGATGAGAAGTGAAAGAAAAAATGTCAAATATGTACGATTCTTTTGTATCTTTATTTTATTGACCACAAAAAACATACACATTCAGTTTCAAAACATCATTTACTTGACAACAGCAGTGATACAATAATGGTGGTACATCAGTTTTATGATCTACATTTAGCAATCATGCATAAAATAAAATTGCTTTATTTTTACAAGAATAATAAATATACATGTAAATTTCTCACTCCATACTACAGACTAGATTTAATCTCTGGTTTGCACACTTTCAATTGACCAAGTACACCAAGTGGAAAAAAAATTGTTTGATGGTTTGGAAATTTAACAATAGTACTGCACTCTGTACATTTTAAGCATGAAAAATATTATTTGATGGGTCTCATGAGATCAATAGATGGAATAATTTTCTCAATTGTTATTCCAGTATCTCAAGGCATCATTAATAGGCCAACACTGGATAATTTTGACAAAGCTTCAAGTTCAAGTGATGAAGACTTAGTTGAACCGACAAGACGTGAAAGGGGTGTGGCTACAGTGCAAGGTCTTCCTCAACATAGCTTTTCTCATGGTTTTGATTGGGAATTGTTTGAAACGAATGAAAGGCATATATGTAATTCTTCATGCATAGACATTTTCTCCAAACGTCCTGGCTTACTAGTGTGCAACCCTCAGATATGACTATAAGTATAAGTGAATTGCTAACTATGAAGGATTAATATAATGATCATATTGATGCTGTACACAAACAAAAATGATACCGTTTACACTTTTTAGTAACAAAAATAAATAAATAAAACAATAAAAACCAAACCAGTATCATGTCTTCAAAGCTTAAAGAAACTAGTCAACTTAGATTGTCCTTTAACATGAGGCATTAACTTTCGTCTGCAAGATTTGCTCTGCTTCTTGCTATCCTTTGTGTCTTTCCTCTTATTGTCATTCATAGTTGTCTCGTTAGTCACTTCGCTAACCACTTTCTTCCTATTTTTTGGAACTGGTGAATTCAATTCACTATGATTTTTATGGGAAATGGGTTTTTCACTTTCCTTTTTCCTCGTTCTCTTCTTACTTATACCAGGCTGTCCACAAGCGAGTTTGCAGTCAGAAGATATCTTTTTGGCGGGAGAAAACAAATCCTGAACATCTGTTGCTTTGTAGTCTGCTCCACATCTAGGATGAACAATGGTCTTACTGCAATAACAAATGAAAACTTATCAATCTCATGAATAATCTATTTGGAGATTAGTAATCTTAATCCTTTGATGCACCATAGGAAAACATTTTAACACAATTCATCTTCCATTTACTACTGTAAAATAATCTTATAAATAAAAGAATGAAAGGGAAATTATGTGGAAAAAAAACCCAAAACAAACACTGGACCATGTTTCAATCAAATGGACATGTCTGGACCCAAATCCCAAATAATTTTTTTAAAAACCTGTTCACACTCTCTGCAATCTTTCCAAAAATACAACTTCTTTTCTTTTGCGGCGGGGGGAGGGGGGATAATAAGGTAGTTCATGATTTTTGCAGATAATCTGAAAACCCTTAATGCAAAATTTAAGTTTTATTAGAAATAATTATATTTCCAAGATACTTTCCAATAAATCATATAAGGTTTAATCCAAAATTACAAATGGTTTGTTTCGAAGGCAAGGAAATTCCCCAAACCAATTTTTTTTCAGAATAATAATAACAATAATGACATTTATGTAGCGCCCCAACCCATAGTTAATAATAGGCTCTAGGTTGTGCAAGCTGGGGCTGACAACTTTCTTGGTAAGCACTTATCATCAGTATGAGTATGAACATTTGAAACCACAAGATGGTGCACATCCAGTTCTAGATAACAAGTGACCCTGCAGTAAGGTATCATATAATGCAAAACATTGGGAGATGACGACAAGTCTGTTGTTAGGACAACAACAGACAGGACCAAGACAGAGCTAACAGATACAAAACAGCTGAATATACATGCTTATTGATAAGAGCACTGGAGAGAGTGCTGGAAAAAGTAAGATGCCCGTCAACCACCCACTAGCTAGCTACTGTCCCTTATGGTATTCTTTCTACATTGTGGTAACAGGTTTTACCTTGGTAGGATGTCAAGATTATTCAAGTCATGAGGGGTGCACACGATTGTGTCATCCTCATCAAGGTACAGAGCTTCAGAAACCTGCAAAGTTAAAGATAAAATAAAAACCAATGATAATAGACTTCAATTGACAAAGCATTTTTGTTACACCACTACGTCATATTTTTCATTTCCTCTAGGGTGTAAACTCATCATATATATCCCATACAGGAGTCATTTAAAAGAGATAACAAGCACTTGGCTGCTCATGAGTGCTATCACATTAAAAGGTCTTAAAAATGAAAGCAGATGACAACAAACAGAACCATATTATCATGATGAGTTTGAAAACATATATAAGTACAAGCAATGTCAATCATCAGTTTAGACTAGCAATGGAACTATGGCTCTTTTCTCAATTACATACAAAGCTATTACTATGAAGTTTCTTCCAACAAAAAAAATAATTGAAAATACTTGCTGGATAGGGTTTGTGTTTGAAACTCGAAAGAATCGTGTTTGATTCAGATGATGCATCAAAACTGTTTTCTTTCAAGTCATCTGTAACCAATGTTGGTGATCTATTCAAAAGAAAAAAACAAGGCAAAAAATGTACAGAAATATCTAAAAATTTCTTTTTTAAGCATGGAACAATCTGGTTACCATCTCAAGCTACAATTTTCTCAAAAGCTGCATTATCTACCAATTAAAACAGAAACAGTGAATGGCTGGGGAAGCTAAAAAAAAAGAAAAGCAGTTACAGGCAACAAGACATCAGAGAAGATGAACAAATAAGAGAGCATCTGCGACAATGCTCAGTTGTTAAAAAAAAAAAAGCATGACAAATAAAAAAGACAGTATTGGTCATAGTATATTTTGGCTTCTCTAATGACTAATGATTTATAGTCAAAATTTAAAAAGGGTTAATTATAATGTATACCATAATTTGAACGCAAATATATAAATGCCTCAAAGGAGTCAAAAATGGTTAGCACTGACAGTGTAATTTTACCTGAACTGACTTATGAAAGAAGGAAACCGTGTGGGTGTATCTAGCGAGAAACGAACATCCTCAAGTAGATAACTGTCTACATCCGAGACACAAACTGCTGTCAGATCGAGGTATCTCTGAAAGGCTGTGATGGAATCCTCGCCGAAAACACTTCCACCTTCGCTCACCTCCTTAAAAATTTTAGGACAAAAACACAAGAAACATACATAAATCTGATCTTAAAACACATAAGACTCTGAATTTGGAAAACAAATGATTTTCAACTTGATACGTCTTCAAGAAAATTTCCAACACAAGAGTCTTTTCACATAACATTAAAGGTAAAAAATTCATCCTTATGAACTGATTTCAAATCTCCTCTCAAGCAGAATTTTTTTCTTAAAACTTTTTCTGCACCTTCACACGTTAGATCTCTTTGGCTTTATTTTCATAACTTAACATTTTAAGACTATTTCTGATCGAATAAAAAGACTGAAAAGACGTACAGCAATGCTATGACTCCTCAATCAATGATATAACAGCTAACAGAAAAATATTTCATCACCCATTTCCACAAAAATAATGATCCTTACCTTTTCTGAAGCATCCTCTTTTTGGTGCTTTTCTATCATTGAGAGAATATCATCAAGAAGATCCCACAACCTATTAGCAACTTCTTCCACTAGTGACAAAGGAAATTTACCACTCTTACAAGAAACGATAGCTCGTTTCAAGATGTTGATAACTCTCTTACAGGCTAACCTTTGGACAAAAAGAATATGAAGATAGAAAATTAAACAGCTTGCAAATAATTCATTATTTCAGAAAGATGATCTCCAAAACTGCATGTTATAATCAAAGATAATGAAATTATTTTTCTTTTGGAAGAGGATAGGTGGACCCCAGGGTCCACGCAGTAAAAATCATATTATATCATATATATTTATTATAGAAAGAGGGCCCTTTTGGATAGGTGGACCCCGGGTTTCATTTATCGAAAATCATAACATATTAAAGACAATACTAATACTCTCAGACTCATATTGAAT
>JAUEKZ010037638.1:21186-31413 GCA_031471865.1 Melibe leonina | reverse complement strand
AACAGCTGTGTGTGTGTATGCTTGTTAAGGGAGCACTGGAGAGAGTGCTGGAAAAAGTAAGATGACAGATAAATCCACAAGATAAGAAACAGAAGTAGCGCCCACCAGAGGCGCCCGCCAACCGCCCGCGCAATATGGTTCTGGGAGACCCAGGATATTCTTATTCTACTGCTCTTACTCATTGTGTACAAAAGTACTCTGTCCTTAAGTCTGTTAGGACAACAGGCAAGACCAAGACTGAGCTAACAGGTACAAAATGGCTGTATTTGTATGTTATGAGTCCACTTGAGAGAGTGCTGGAAAAGTAAGATGATAGGCAAAGCCAAAACGGTAGAAATTGAAGTAGTGCCCTCCAGAGGCGCCCGCCAATCTCTCGCATGAACATCTTTCCAAGTAATCTTCTAATTCTAAAGAAAACTACTATTAACACTAAATAAAATATGTCTTGATAAGCAGAACATACATATCATTTTGTGCAAGATCTGACACACTCAACCCTGCCCACAAGGAATTATTCCTTTTGCATTTGCTGAGTGGTCCTAGTTCTAAGCATATTTCCAGAAAAGTCTTCCCTTTTACAAATACTACATACTCCAAATACTAAAAATAAACTCAATAGAATTGTGTGACATTTCCAAATGGTGGAACAATTCTTTTTTTAATATGTTTTACTTGGTCTTGGTAGAATATACAATCCAGAAATAAAAACCATGGGTTCAGTGATTAAACACATTATACAGTGCTGCCAACCCTAGCAAATGAAAATGTGAACAGTGCAAAGCCAAAATGATTAAGATTTTCAAAAAATGCGTACGATCCTGAAATTCAGATAATTCTATTAGTACTACGTGATAAAAACTGCTTTATTTTAGCTTATAAAAAGAAGGCTGCGACGAGAAAAAAAATCCTGCATTTCACCAGCTTTCAAGTTTGAACTCGTTGACAAATCATCATAAAATGGATGGTAGTTACCCGCAATATAATTAAAAATGCTAAATATTTCAATTATCGAACTGAAAACGTGTAAGTGTAATTTGTGTTTGAAAATGGTTTTCATAACACAAAAAACTGACGGATAGTAACAAAGCCTCAATGATTGGCACGATTTCGAAGTGAGCATTGTCAACAACGATTTTAGCTTTGTTTCACTTTGAACAGGAAGCGACAATAGTTCATTTCCGGTAGACAGTTACCGATGAAATGGTAATTCGAACCATTCTACCTATTGAAGCCAGCCGTTAAAGTTGGGCCGAACGACGCGGCCCATGACCATACACAAGCGAACTTAGGAGCCGATTAGATCTGCCTGTGACCCTTCTAGGGTTAAAGTACACTGAAACAAAAGTGCATGATGTTGATCTTATATTATTATTGTTTTAACTATAGAAATTAAATAATGCTTACGATCCTCTGCAAAATGCATACGAGTATGATGGACGAAAATGCGTAGAATACACATTTTTTACGTAAGGTTGGCAGCACTGATTATATCGCAGCTCTTCATATTCCTTGCCCTCATGGATCCTTCAACACGCGCACATCCAATGGCTCAACCTGGTTTCTCCTTTGGCATGGAAATTTACTCTTATTGCATCACGTCGCCCAGGTGTTAAAATAAGTACTAGACTAGCGTCCTGTCGAGAAGGTGGCAACATTGTCTCTTGTCTGCTTCACCCTGGAGAAACCAGGATAAGCTCAGGGTCTATGGACTAAGAGGCTTTGAAGGACTTAATTTTTTTCTTCTTCAAATTATCACTTTTATTTCTATGATATTCTTTGCTAATACTATGAGGACTCTAACAAGGACACAGCTAATTCTTTCACTTTCTGCACCTGGTCCTCTGTGCCATGGGCTTCCTCAAACTTGACGAACTTCTGAATCATGAAGGACAACTTTTTCGTGTTCAGCTCCCTTTGTGTCGCACGCTCCAACAATTGCCTGAAAGATGTGTTTGTAAATCAAGAGTCTAAATTACTTATGAAATTTTGCAGGGGAAAAAATGCTTGCTAAAAAAAAAGAAACAATCTTTTTAAGCATCCATACAAACGTACATGATTGAAAAATTTTAAAAAGTTTTTGAACCTACACAAATTAATTTTGATTAAATTTGGCTAGTAATTGTAAAAGAGAAATGAAAATGCATGGCTTCCTCCATTTTACATTCAAATTATTTTAGATAATTTATTCAAATACTTTACAATTTGGCTTGTCAACACACAAATATCGCTTGCTTAGGCGTCCTGATACAAGACTAGATTATGGTTTGGTCATAATTCAATGTAAAATTACCTGGCACCAGCAATGTCTCCTGATTTGACCACCATGTCAATGTAGACAGACCATATGTCAGTGCGCGCTGGGTATGAAGCCAGCAGATTCTCAAACATAGTGCGTCCCCTCTCAGGATTTCCATGAGAAAATTCCAGATTTGCGAATCTGCTGATAACCTCCACATCTGCAAATGAAAATTGGAATATAGGGAAGATGCTATGGAGAGAAAATCAAAAGAGCCACCACAACTCACTGAACCCTGGAGAAGCCAATCAAATTCAGTTTTGGCGCCATTATGATAAAGCAGCCCTGGTGTACTTTACTGTTGTCTTGTGTGGATATGAGTGCAAATTTTTGTTTATTCAATGTATTGTAATTAAAATTTACATAAAAATGAAAAACCCTAAGATTTTTTCTGGAGGCATTTTTCATTGCGAGAGATCACCAAAAGCTATCATTTGACATTTATGATGAATATGACTATGAAAAATAACATGCTTCATGAAATTTGTTTAAAGTAAAGAGACTAAGGACATAATTTTTATACCTATCATTTTCGTTTAATCATATCGAGAACATGGTCATGCAGTTCAAATTGGGTGTTTTTGGATTGGATTTTTAAAAAAATGATCCAATATCTCTAGGCTCAGATGACTTTCAGGAGGAAATGGCCAGGGCTCAGTGAGTTAAAACTAGTGATTGCATCAGCAAACACACATATAGTGGGAGCATTTAATAAAATGAATAAATATGAAGTGATCATTTAACCAAACAGCTCCAGTGAGTTGAGGGTTGAATATAATTATATCAATATGCATAATTGGAATTTAGTATAATAATACAATATTTCAAGATGCTCTTGGAAAATATGTTACATTTGTACCAGATGGGGAAAAAATATCACAAGAAAACCTCACACAAACGTAATTTTGAAAAAAGGATCATGTTGTAGACAAGCAAGCAAAACAAAATCTACTTACGATCTCTCTTCTCCAAGGCAGTGAGGCAGCGTTTTAGCAAACCCCTAGCTGTGTCTTGTCGGTCTTGCTTGAACAAAAACTGGGCATAAGACTTCCACACAGATTTTTCCTTCTTGAATTTTCTTATCAACATGTCATATTGCAGTTCAGCCTCCTAAAATAAAACAGTTAAAAAATAGCCTTCAAAAAGCAGAAAAGTGTTGTCAAAAAAGATATCAAACTATGATGAAATAGTGAGCCAGCAGGTTGTTTTTGTTTGTCAGTAGGGAAAAACTGCTATTAAAAACCAGGCAATATAAAAACTAGAGTAGAGTTAACTCCCAATAAAAAAAAATCAATCGTTTTGGTAATTCTAAGCATAGAAAAATCTTCACTTTAAACTATCTTCTACAGGTGAGCAAAACTCATATTATAAAACAAAACTGACACAGCAGCATTACCTTTTTCTTACCAAATAAAAGATTACATAACCTGCATTTAAGGAGACAACAAGTTTTAGATTAATGATCAGATAACCATAAATTTTTTGTTGAAAAGCTCTTACCTCTGTCTTGTTGGCGTCCAAGTATATGTCACACATCTTGAGATGAATGTCCAGAGGGTCGTTGTACTGGACTGCCCGTTGAAGCAGCTTCTTCAGGTCCTCCGTGTCTCCGTAGGATGCCTCCAGGTTCAGGTAGGCCAGCCACACATTCTTCTTCTCCTGCTCCTCCCTGGAGAGAGAAATACACAATTTTGTTCATAGAAAAAAGGTCTGATTAAAAGATAAATGGACAGTCTAATTATATTTTACCCCATCTAGACATAACATTTTGCTTAGCATTAATTTTACTTATCTTATGTTGTACAAAATGGAATAATTTGAGAAAGAGGTGTGCCGCTACAATACAGATAATGACTGCAATACACAGTTGAAACAGCACTGCTAAAACATATTTCTATCCGTCTTGTTTCATTCATCACTCAACACTTCACACTTAACATACATCAGGCTTAACTTTTATGAGACATTCCCATTTTTCTAGCAGTAGTTAGTTGATAAAACCGACCTGAACGTGATGGTGGTAAGTGCCTTCTCTGCAACGTTACGTGCCTTGGCCACCTCGCCCAGCCCTAGGTGGTAGGCCATGTAGCCCAGCCACACCACTGAGCTGTTGGGGGACTGCAATGCCAGCTGCTCATACTGATTCACACTCTGTGGGGCCGAGCTCCCTTCCAGCTGGTGTCTCTCATACTGAAGGGGGAGAGATGGGAGGAATGTTTGTGATAACAATAATGATGTAATTACTACATTACTACTACAGAAACTAACAATAATAGTCATTATTTAGCAATTATGATAATATTCATAATAATAGTACAATTCCCAGTTTTCCTGATTAGCTCAAAGTGCTTAGAGAATAAGAAGCTAATACATGTTTACATGTATGATGCTTATCACAAGCCATCCTCCTGAATAAACAAACACTCCCTAGTCTTCAGCAAACAATTTAAAACTAAGAAAATGAACTTTCTTATCTGATGTTTTACAATACAACGTCTTTACAATTCCACAAATAGTACTCTACTTTATGATTGAATGGTGTCACAACTACTGCTATGCTTACTTCATTGATGAATCTGTCTCGATCCCGGTTTCTCTTCTTCTTGGATTTAGCATCAGCCTGAAAAGTATTTTTGATACATTTTATATGTGGAACATTTGAGGTGTCTATATGAAACCTTAGACGGAAAAAACAATTGTGGTTGTTGCAACATATATACATTTCCCCTTCACAAATTTAAAGTTTAGAAAATTTTGACAAATAATCAAAACCAATTTTTTAATCTAGACAATAAAAAATAACATATAAAACAGTCTTTTTTTAAATATACATAAGAATAAAAAGAACAATTTGCAATTTCTATTTCATTTAGGGCAGACAAGAAATCTTTTCCTTTATCCTCTTCTTTATAACATGCAAGACTATCCTTAGTATCTATAATAAGCTAAAATCTTATTCTTACCTTTCCATCATCATCGTTATCATCATCTTCATCCTCACTGACTTCTTTCTTTGTAGATTTGATGTTAAGATCTCCACTCCATGAAAAACCCTCCACTGTTAATCTGTTTTCATCAGTTACCTTTGGTAGAAGATAAAGTAGAAAAGATTCTTTTTAATCATAGAAGAAACATTTGCTCTGGCTTAAATGTTATCATCACCACTCACACACCTTTTTCTTGCTTAGCCACAGTAAAATATGCTAATTGGTGTTCAAAAGATATTGGATCTTTTCTCATTTTCAATAATAAAAGATCATGTCTAAAGATTACAACTCAGTTCAAAGACAAATTGAAATCCTGAACTTTTTCGCACCATAAAGAAATGAATCGACATCCCAAATGCTATAGATCCTATCTATGTAGTAATCAAAGTAAGCATAAAAATTGAAGTAAACCATAATGGTAATGATTGAATTTTAGTAGCTAAAAAAAAACTATAATCTCAGAAAAACCGTAACAGCTTTCATCTCTGGAAATGGGCTATCCAAACAATCGTCCTAGCAAAGCTTATGGTACAAAGATAAAAAGTCTATGCAAACCAAGATATACCCTTTTTAAAAACAAAAAGTTACCTTTACAGCATCATCACCAATAGGTGGATTTTGCTTGGACTTTTTCTCAGAAACAGGATCTGTTTCCGAGAGGGTGGAGGTTTTCCGCTTGAGAGAAGCTCTGCAGATCAACACAATCTCTTCTTTAGTCCAAAATTCAATTTGAGAACATAGTGTTATTAAAATTATTTAGAAACAAGCAACCATTTGATGAGTTTTTTTCCAATAGCTATTGTAAAATATCTTTTATAGATTAACAGAACTGCTAAAGAATATATAGATAGAATTATAGAATAAAATAAACTCTTCCTCCTCCGTTCTACATCACAAAACTAACAAAAAACAAATTTATGAAAGACATTTGAGTAGCACATACACTTTTCCAGCATAGGTCAGCTCACAGACCCCATCCTTCAATACAGCCTTGACTTCACAAATGATGTACATGCCAATATAATCAGAGGCTTGAGGGAAGGTAGCCATTTTCACTTGTTGGCCACTGTATAGCCTAACAGTAACTTTATCACTGTCGGTATGTGCATTGGTGACCAATGCTGTTATCATGTCACCAGCTTCAGGATCTTCAACTGGACCTAAAATGAGGAGTGATACAAAACCGACACTGATAAAAAGAGAAAGATCAAAATCTAAAAAACCAAGAAAGCAGTCTTGTAACCCCAAGCTGAACCACAAATCCAACATTCATGCATTCAGCTTTTTTCAGCACCACAGAATGATTACTTCACTCATACAATTACTTTGAAGTCATTTTCATCAAAAATTTCATTTCATTGCAAATTTGGGATATAGCATGATTGAAGCGTATCTTGTAAAACAAACAAAAAAACAACAAATTGTCTTAAAATATTCATGTACATGTATCTCAAGTCTTGAATCAATTTTTACTGATAAAATACCCAGACCAAAAACTAAGTCATCTGTGAATAATTATGCACCCTGGCAGAAACTCTCCGGTAAAACTTTACTTAAATGTTAAAAAGAACAACTGAACTAGTTCATTTCATTCAATCAAAATGTCTACCTCAACTATGTTGAGGTTTGTTTTGATTTTTAAAACAAACGAAGTCTAAGAGTTGAAATAATAAAGCTTACCCAGGAGAGAAAATTCAATATGGTCATTGTCTCTCCTCCCGATGACGGTGGCCTTCAAGGGTTGGCCCGGATTGAAGTGCCTTCGGGGCTTGTTGATGTGTGACATAAAGCGGGAGGCCTGGAAGAGAGAGACAAAGCCCTCGTGCATGGGGCTGGCACAAACCATCAGCTTGCCATTCCCCACCTGTGCATAAGAAAAAACAACCAAGGGAATTGAAAAAAAAAACAGAAAAAAGTTGACAGCAAAGTAACAAAACCTGCAAGTGATATTTAAGTCATTTGAGAAGTTGAATGGTGGCCATATGAAAATAAACAATCAGTGAAATCTAAAAATATTTTAAACCCATAATTATTTTGCAAATTTTCATAGTTTGTGGTAATAGGCTACTTCTTTTTAAAATATTATCAAATGAAGTATTTTTAAATATTTTTTGGGGATTTCATGTTTTGAAAAACGCTCAATTAGTCTTGTATTTTTTTTTTTATCAGCTTTTGATTGCCATATATAACTAACCTATTACCTCAATCTCACAGTTGATAACCGTATGTGTGAAAATAAGGGGCTGTAACTTGCATGCTTTTGGATATTTTTAGAATCTATTGACTAGTGAAGCAAAGTATGCGAACTTTACGATTTTGAGAAAATGTCTGGCAAAGTCTTAAATGATTTTCAAAATCAAACTAACACCACATACTTGTTAAGACCCTTTGAGACACTTACAGCTTTATCTTTAATATAAAACCACTCAAAAGAAAAAAGCCTTAACTTTTTATTTGAAATTTTTTAAATAAATTTTTGTTTCAGATCATAATTTTTTTTACCTGCATAATCCCTTTATTTTATTAAATCAATATGAATCTTCTGTCTGGTATGAAGTAATTTCATACACATTTGAAACAGACACACTTGTGATACCACACGTCTTAAATGCTATCCATACCTTTTTCATAAAAACAGTCACCTCAGCCCCCACCTGGCTGCATAACTCCTTGTCAAACAATTCCTTGGGATCAGACAGAGCCATCTTACTGCATAACGAAAAGACAAAACAAAAAACAAAATGACAAATAAAAAATCATCAATATTGTGTTAATACAACCTTTATAAACACTCAGTGTTGTTGCCATTTTTGACAACAATACCTCCCAATGCCAGCCAATTCTGTATGGTGAGTGAAAAAGTAACAATCCGTTAAAATCATAATTCTACATCTATGTCAAAAGATGTTTATTGGGAAACTAATACAATTCACCGCAAAATGTGAAACTCTACCAAAATTAGCTAACCAGAAAGGTCCAAAGAAATTGTAAAAATTAAGAATGAATATCAATGGAAGAAGGGATTACCAAAAAACCCAACATAATCCGTTTTTTTCATCCTCAGAAGTGTAACTTAACACATTAGTACATTATATTCAATATATAGAAAGTAAATCTTGTATCAGATTTAAATAAACAACGCATAATAAAAAGTTGGGTCAATTCTTTTTAACAACTCACCTTTCCCTTAAAGAGCATTCTAATAATGTCCTTGTAGCCTTTGGTTTTGTCACTTGCATGAAACTGGGTGAAAAAGAAATTAAAATACATCATATATAAACCTAATGGGAAATATTATTCAGTGTCAATCTGTAAGAAATGACATATCCTTAATAGCAAACAAAACTGTGGTTTGTGTAAAGAAATGATAGTTTACAACTTCATATGGTGTTTGCTAAATTGAATACTGAATTATATGAGAGCTGAACCAACAGAAAACAGATGGTAATCTTCCTCTTCCTAAAACAATATGTTTATACCTGTTGTTCCCCTTCCGCAGACGAATGACTTTCAGCTTTAGCTCATCCCCGGGGCAGATATGAGACAGTGGATTTTTTCCCTGATAAAAATAAAAAATAAAAAGATTTGAAAATGCAATCTTTTAATCACATCTTTACATCATAATCATAATGTTATATCGATTTTTATGTCCTTTCAATGCTAGTTTAAATAAATAAAAACAAACACATCATTTTTCTAACAAAGTGTAGTGTTTCAACAAATTTGAATATCTTTATATGGATGATATTGAAGAAATACAATAATAATTGCTTTTTTTTGTCTATACAGCTTTAGTATTCCTGTGCTGCCACACAATTCATGTACAATATATAAATTGTGTAATAAACTTTGATTTGGATTGGCTGTTGCCTGTTAAATGTCCTTTTATAAAACACATGAGGTCATGATTAAAGGAGGAACTCTCTAGAAAATTACTGCAACACAGAGATAAAACTAGGGCACACTCATATCTTTTCCATTCCACATATACTGACACCTGGCCAACCAGTTTTTAGCACTGTTCCCAAATTGCTCACAGCCTGGTACGATACGTACTGCCGTAGGAAAGAAAACCACAAACTGCTGCTGCAGTAGGTACGAAAATGCCAATTTTAACATCTTACACATGACACTGCTCAGGTTCAAACCAACTACCTATTGGTTCCGAGGCAGACACTCTACCTTTTGAGCTTCAGAGCTGGTATAATAAATTTAATTCATAAAAAGTTAAATTACATTGTATTTGCACTAACCTTCAATTGTATGAAAGCACCCAAAATATGACATGCAAAATATCTCCTAAGTTTTCCACAGAAGTGAAAAGAGCTAAGAAACATGAACAGAAGGTGAATCTTTACCAGCAACATCAAAAACTTTATACATACTTGCGTAATTTCATCAGCAATTTCAGAGATGAAAACTCGACCGTGAATCCGATTGTACGTAATATTCAGTTGTAAGGGATGTATCACTGTCACTCTGTCCATGAAAAGGGAAAAATTCATTAGGACATATTTCTAGAGGAATTTGAGAGCCTCTAAAGAAGGGTTTGTTCTTATAAGCTAGAATTTAACTAAAAAGAAATAATCTACACTGTTATAAGAATAGTAAAATAAAAGCTCTCATACAGCTCTCTCCACTATAAAGCTAAGAAATGTTAAAGAAAATAATACAGGGTTAAAAGTGGCTGCTGACAAAAATGCCTGAACATTTTTAAGCACGTAAGCACACACAATTCCCGCAAACACAAACAGACAAGCAAAGTGAGGAAGGCTATTAGAAATCACTGCTATTTCACCAATTTACAACAAACAAGAACTAACAGACAAAAACTTTGGCCTTACTATTCTTGCAGACTTGAGATTGTGTGAATAGGGTGGTTGTATGTCTCTGACTTTGTAGACCTGCATGTGAGCTCCAACAAAATTGAACTTTTCGTGTGCG
>JAUEKZ010037638.1:0-21176 GCA_031471865.1 Melibe leonina | reverse complement strand
GGGCCCCCCCCCCCCCCCCCCCCCCCAACCCCTTCTGATAGTCATGAAACAATATATAATTCAATATCCTTGCCATGTCCAATGGTTTGAGGGAAAGAAATACAGTAGACTATCCAACCATGATTTCAAAAATGCTTTCATTATCTACATTTAAACAAGAAATAATTTTTGTTTACTGTTGTAACTTAGTATTGCTATTATGTGGGGGGTGTATCAGTAAAAGTACCAGAGATTTAATTACTTCTTCCAATAGAATGACAAATAAACATGAGTTCTACATAGAAGGATCCACTTTGATGCGGAAAAAGACGGGCAAATAATAACAGGACAGCTGAATAGGACTGACAGAGTGACATAAGATCGTAAATACCATCACTTCCATCGCAAAAACAAGAACCAGAGTATCACAACTCAATCAGACAGTTCATTTTATTTTCACAGATACTCTCACCCAAAATACAGGAGTTATCTTTAACTTTCACCCCACCACTTATCGTCCAGACCAGTCAGTCATTTAAATGTCCCTAAATGTTTACCCAAAATATCTCACTTTTATGTTGCCTACCCAATAACCAATAACCGAATAACACACAAACACACACACACAAACGCACAAACACACACACTTCTCCGGTAACTGGCTGTCTAAATAAACAAACATCGTAGCTGATCTCTGCCTGAACCTTACCATGAGGGTGTAAACTGTCAATTTCGTTGTTGTTTCAATCCATCTTAGACCCCCCACCCTTCCCCCGACTCATTGCACTGTCAAGTGATAGGTACTGTAGGACTAAAACTTAAGGCAGTCATGAACAAAGTAAACTCCATTCTCTCACTGCCTCTTTGACAGAGAGAGTTCACAAACCTTTCTTTTCTGCCCTTCTCAGTCATTTAGGATTACTTAGCAGCCTGTTTTCATTTCACAGTTAATAAGAGGAGAGAGAGAGACAGACAGACAGAGAGAGAAGGGATTGTTTGTTTATTGAGAGTTTTAGGCGCTTGCAAAGAGGAAGAGAGAGATTTAGTAAAATGCGTGTGCAGAAGGTTGTGTGTGTTATGTAGTTGCATGTAAGCATGCCAGTCTTTCTCTGAGCTTGTTCGCTATCTCTGACAACATTTGTGCGTCTATTTATCTTCTAAAGAGAGTAAGTACTCTCTAAATGTAAGCAATTAACACATCAGATCTCTAATCTGAGCTGCACATAACAGGCAACTCCTCTCCCATAGGTCATACAATCGGCTCACACACCCTCTCTTCCCTCTGTATCTCTCGCAATCCATCAACTAACGCATTAAGACTAAAAGAGCAATTGTCAGTCAGCTGATTACCCGCCCTGCCCCGTAGGATAGGACTTTAAGAGTCAACACCTGCAGAACTTGTGCGCAGTGTGCTGGGAATTTTTCACCACCGGAAAAAATTCCGGCTTACAGAGAGCTGCCTGGTTCCACCATGATTTTAAAAAAGTTGGTTTTCCGGCTTTAGCCGAAGACCTTTTAACACTGAAATAAAAAAACTGTAGCAGACTTACTTTGCCTCAATGACATCTCCCACATGAATCTCGTGCAGAGGCAAATTCCTCATGTCCACATTCTCCTTCTCCACCACCTGGGTTTCACCTTTCGGATTATCCTGCCCAGCCCTTGCTTGTTTTGCCAGAGTTTTCTTCATTTTGTACACACCAACAAAGCAGTCTCCCACATTTCTATGATGGAATAAGATGCATCTTCATTATTTTAACATTTCCATCTTATAAGCCAATTCATAGGATAATTGTTTTCATGTTAACACAGTTACAGCTTTGTAATGTTAAATGCTGATAATGAACAATAAATAATCAACAAATCTCTGTCTCTTTAAAAATTCATGTAATAAATTATATGAATCTAAAATTAAAAAAAAAAAAAAAAAATGCCTGAAAAGATTACAAGTCTTCATTGAATGATACATATATCATACATACCCTTTGATGGTGACAAAGGAATATCCCCCAACTTTGAGCGTGGATGGCAAATCAACATCATTCATGTGCTGAAATAATAAGAAAAAGAAAATGGAGAATTTCATACAATAGCACAGATTATGTCATCATATCAAGATATGAACTTTAGAAACCCAATATATTCCTCTTGAAACACTGCTCTTATCAAATGAAACTAAATTTTGTAATATGTTGAGCCATTAACAGAGATACATTCAAGAGAATTGTCTGCATTGCTAACTTTTCAAAAGTGTCCAAAAATACTAACTTAACTGATAGATATTAAATGCTATTTAAAACCTCTAATTAGCCACAAAACTGTGTACATTAACCATGTCATTTCAATGTAGCACTTGCCTGTTTAGCAGGGACGTAGACGACTTTTCCCATTCCATGTCCTTTCAATTTCATCAACAGGAAATCTGGCTTGATCAACAGGAGCTCTGACTTAATACACTGGCCCAATTTGACCTGGAAATAAGCAGCCACCAGTTTTGAGAATCTCACCTTACAATTTCCTTTTGTTAAAAGTATTGTATGATTATTACTGCCATGAGCTAAAATAACATTGAAATATAATAATAATAATATTAATAGAACATTTATATAATGCAAAATGAACACAAGAGTTCTGCTCCCATGCGCAACACAAGATTCATGTGGTATGTTTTTGTGATTGTCATTATAAGATTCACCAATCTTTTTACATATCTTAAATTTTTCTGTGAAAACATTCATACTCATAACCTTAGGGTGATGTAAATCAAACATTATAAACAAAGTCAATAAAAGAAAAAGAGAAAAGAAACATTAAATCTCTATTTTTAAGCAAACAATTCTTTCAGAATAATTTTTTTTCTGTCATTAAACTCCAATTTGATCTTTGAATTCACTTTTGCCTTATTATGATTTTAAAAGAGGAAAGAGATAAACTGTTTGTTCATCACTGAGGAACACGCAAAATGGTACATAACTATCTAAAAATACAATTAAAACAAACAAATATTTGCTAAAAGGTTAACAAAGAATTTTTTTACTTGGTCTAATCTGACAGGAATGTGGATAAAGTATAATACAAAAAGGAGCTTTAAAAAGTGGCTTTTATTTAATTTGTGATTATGCATAAGTCAGAGTTATCATCTAGGGGATATACCAGTACCATGCAAACTCTGTTCCCTGTGTGAGACTTGACAGCTTTCACTAGTTTTTGATCCAAAGTCACTTCCAAACAAGGGGAGAGAGGGTCAAAGTTCAAGACAACAGCCTCATATTCCTTTCCAATCTCTAGTCCCTTGGCTGCAAATGTAGACGATGGTGGAGGAGAAAGGAAAATATGCAAACACTGATTGGCAAACTCATGCATTGTTTGATTAATAAACTTTTCTCCTTGCCTTCATTCAATTTCCAAGTCACAAATTATATGTTATATTTTCACAGGTTGAGGAACAATAGCAGAGGACAGCCCCAGCACATTATGAAAGAATTATTATAACATGCCTTCCTTATGTAGCATTACTAAAAACACCTGTCAATATTTTTGCATATATTACCTGGTGACATCACTGTTCATTCACACCACTTTGCTCTAACTCTAAGTAAATGAATGCACACGACTTGATTATAATTAAAGAAAGTTATTCAGTTAATCTGATTTTTATATTTCATCTTTATTTTGTATCAAAAGTTGATCATCTTAGATCGACCATTACTGTGTGTTATTATCGAAATAATGACCTAGAATAGGAAATTATTCACCTCACGGGGCACGGTGAATATTTTCCCATTCAGGGTCATTATTTCTATAGTAATCCAAATGAGAGACAAAACTGAAACATGGTTACAAGTAAAAGTAAGTCAAGAAAAATAATCATGACACTGTTCTCCTCACCTCCAAAATGCTCCACTGTAACAATAGCTTTTAGTTTGGAATCAAGTTCACAAAGAGCTCCTTTCTTGTGCAGTGATGTGACTGTCACATTCACCACAGTCCCCACTCCTGCCTTTTCATACGATTTCAGGTTCCCTGGTACCAAATGAAGTTAAAATGGTATCAATTAAAAGACAAATATTGTACATCACTGACTAAAAACATTTTTTTGTTTTTTTTGTTGTAAAAATCATTGCCATTCAGCATATTAAGCAACTTTTCCATGAAGCACCAAAGTCATCTACAGGGTTGCTGATTGATAAAAATAAAATTTACACAAAATTTTAACCAAGACTTTTGGACTGACCAACGACTGAACACCTAACCATCCCCAAATATATTTAATGATATAATCGAATAGGTTGAGTGATCAGAGCTACCAACCCTGGAATACCAAAATGAAGGACAATTCCTAAAAGTCTAGACCAAGTTTTATTTAACAACCCATCCGCCACTAGTTGTTTCCCTAAGTAAGGCATTTATTGCAGACTTCCAAACTTTGATGGGCCTAGAAATGACATAGATAATTACATTAAAAAAATATTTTTTCAACATCCAAAATCTTATCTCAGGACTCCTATCAATGTCCCAGGTTTGAGGAAAAAGAAGAGGGGACCAAAACTGCACCTTTAACTGTTTATCACTAAGGAGCAGCAGTCCAGCTTTGCTACAGTTAACTAGGACTGGATGGCAGTCCAAGGACCAGACTGTCACAGTCTTTAAATCAAGGAACTGTCAGTAGGCAGCGGAACAAGGACCTTAAAGATCAGTTAAAAGACCAGTCCAAGCTCAGCTCTACCATCAATTCCCCACCATATACCCATTTCACTTTGTGTGTACGTCTCTCTCTCTCGGTCCATCACCTTACTAGTAACTACACTAAAGAGCATTAAGGCAGCAGGAAGCTGATCCCCCGCTAGGACTAATGATGCCTGTATGTCCTTACATAAGGTACTTTAAAGGTACCCAAGCATCTACCTCTCTGTCTGGAGGGTGTTTAAGTGTTGACACAATCCATATGTATGATTAATACTGAGAGCGAATGAAAAAGAATCTGCTTTCCAAACAAAAAATGTAACAATCCAAGTGGCTGCTTTCCAGATCCATCAGAGGGAGAAATGTGGAACATGTGGTTCTGCAGGGAACGCACAGGAGAAAAGAGTTTAAAAAAGCAGAACACTTGGCAGCCCTGGTTTGTGAGTGAAGCCTTCCATAAGCTTGGGAAAAGATTTATGAAGGCTTTAAAAACAGAAATTTGTAAACATATGGAAAATTGGAAACCCTCTTTTTAATATTTTATCTTAAAAAATTTCTAGCTGTATAGAAACATATTATGAGAGGCTTTTTCTTATAAATCTTGTGCATACTCTCAAATACTGACAGACTTACCATCAAGTTTGAAAACATCTTCCAAGGCACTCTGTTTTGCCTCTAAGAAATGTTGAAGAAACTTCCAAGAATCTTCTTCAGCATCTATGGTGCAGTCCTGCCGTGCAATTGCAGCAAGAAATCGCTCCTTATCTTTGTCTATCTTCACAACACGTGCAAGAATGGACCTTCCCTCAGGGTAGAGCTCTTTCAACACTGTCAGGTTTGATATTGCCAGAGTCTACACACAAACCACATTGCAGAGATCAGAGAAATATTTCAAAGTACAGGAGGTGATTTATACTCCACAAAATAGATTGAATAGCATTTCCAAAAAAATGTCATCATGGTATGGATATGGATGAGGACATCAATGTCATCCTTATGGGAAGCAGCAATCTAATGATATATAGGAAAATGTCTAACAAAGAGTTCTTTTTTAACAATGGAATACTTTATACAGAAACTAAATAAGACACACATTTAACTGCATCTACTCATGAGAGAAGAGTAGTAAAGAAAAATAGCTTCTCTTAACTCATTTCATCCTTCTCCCCAATATATTGACAGAGGGCCGATCAAACCTCTGTCTAGTTCAGAGCTTCGCGCTTTGCGTTCTCGTCTGAATTACAGCTGATCAGACCTCTGATCTCACATCAGAGGTTTGAACGGCCTCTTTTCATCATAAACAAAACAAGCTACTGTGACGCTATTCTCTGATCTACAGTCTATACTTTAAAAATTTGGGATGTTCAAACTTCTGATGTGAGATCGAAGGTTTGATCAGCCATAATTCAGACGAGAATGCAAAGCGCGAAGCTCTGAACTTATATATCAGAGGTTTAATCAGCCATCTTCGAAAAACGGCACTTCAGAGGTTTGATCAACCCTTTCCGAAAAACAGCACTTCAGAGGTTTGATCAGCCCTCCGTCAATATGCTTTACTTCGTTGAGTCGTCCTAGCTCTGAGCATATTTCAAACAAAAAGTTGCATTTACAGCTATCATACTCTTCATACTTAAGATTAACAGTAAAATTTGCACCTGTGTAAAATTTCAAAATAATTAAACGATTTTATGTACAAGTTTTAATTGGTCTATGGAAAGCATGCAACGCAGAGATAAGAATCTAGGATTTAGTGAGTAAATGAATGAAAACCAGAAATGGAAAAAAGGTATTAGTTTACCCTGGTAGGGCAGAGCCCTGTGAAACCTCCTGACAGTTCCACAAACATGCCAAATTCCTGGTGATTTTTTACCACAGCCGGCTGCAGCATTCCGACCTGTACAACAGTATGAGACAAACAACATAAGCATTTCAATAATAAGTTCACATTCAAATACCACAATGATTTCCTTTTCGAAAAAATATATTAAAAAATGAAATCTAAATATTTCATATTTCATGCCTTTCTGTGTCTTCAACCGCCAACTTACCTCTAAGTCAGCAAAGGTCTGAACACATTTCTCCTCAGCATTCTTCAGGAGAGACTCCTTCATGGAGACAGTCTGAGCACTTAATAAGGAACAATTGCACATAAAAAATAAAGGTACAATTTAATTTATAAAATCACCTTAAACAAGTAAGACAGATAGATTAATAAAGAATATTTAAGTCATAATTCAGCAAAAACAATAATGACATCAAAATACACATTTTCTTTTTTAGTGTTCTGCATAAGAAAGTGGAATAGTTTAAAAACTGGTCAAGATATATATAAACATCCAGGTTTTATTTACCTGATAAATTAAGTTTTGTTTAACCCGTTGTCAAGTAGATGCAATGATTACATAATAATGCTTCATTTGCAAAAAGTGATAAAATCAAACTTAAAACTATTTTTTTTACACAAAATGAATTAAAAAATCTCCATCCAATCTGACACTACAAAAGACTAAACTCCATTCTCAAAGATATTAAAAACTTTTATTTTGTGACTACATTATAATATTGATTGACCCTGCCAAGGACAATTTCACAGAGAGATGATAAACAATAAAATATAACATCATCTCTCATCACAGAAAAGGCAGTAACAAGATGAAGTATTTCATGCACTTTGGAGCTATATATCAATCAACAAACTATTTAGAGTGTGTTTAATAGGGATGATATGGTAATTGATCCTATATATCTAGTATAATTCAAAGTATCCTCTATATTAGAGGCACAAAAACTTATGAAGGATACACATTTTTGTCTGAAACTGAAAAATGTCACTTTTGGCAAATGATGACCCCTGCTCAAGGTCAACTGCCTCATTTGTTGAATTTCAGGAAAATCTGAAAGATGGCAATAGGGGAGGACAGCTGGCTGTTTGCTTGGTAACAATGTCAATTTGAAGGAATCTTTCCGAATACCAACAATCTTTGCTGCAAATACCTGAAGAAAATTAATAGTGAATTTGAGAAACTGATTAATTCATTTCTGCAATGCATTCCATTGGTTAAAACAAAAGGTAAAAAAGTGGAGGTAAAACTGCTTTTTTCCATTTAACATTGCATTAAATCTTTAAACCAATATTGAAAAAAACCCAAAAAACTTACCATTCCAGGGCACAGATCTATTGGTTCAATGGCTTTGTCTGTATTTTCTGGTTCCAGTGGTGGTGGTGGTTTGGTGAGCTACGGTAATATTGAGGTAAGAAAATTTTCAATGTGGCAAGAGAAATTAAGGAAAGAAAAACAAATTAGAAAACATAGTCAGTAGAGAATAATATAGAAAGAGCTATGACACAGTGTCAGAGACAGTCATATCTTACAAAGAAATGTATATCAATGAGAGAGAATTCACTTACAAAAGATTTAAGAAATAATGTCTTGCCTTAATTATTCTCTGTTCCACCTCATCAATTTGACTTTAACTTAAAAGGGCTGCTTTATAAGTCACAGAATAGATAGAAAAATCCATTGCCAATATATAAATGAGTTGGAACAGAAACAACAACTAGATTGTTAATGTGAATAGTGTAATGATGACAAGATATGTTCTTTTAAAACGGCAAGTTGATCTCCAGCTTGCGTCAAATTGAAGTACTCATGCAGAGCTTTCTCTCTTCACTAATGTGATCATCACGTTTGGTCAAAATTACTATTATTTCAGTAAAACTAGATTCACAGCAGAGTTTGTCGCTAAACTCAAAACCTTAATTGATGCAGCATTGACAGAGGGATAAGAAAACCACAAACCTGAAAGGACAACTTCATTTTCTCACTATCAGTGTCAATTGTGACAACACGGCAACGTGCAACCTGGCCAACATAAAACATGTCTTGTGGTTTCTGCTCTTTTTCCTTCCCCATAAACGATGCAGGCACTATCCCCTGAGGATTCAATAAGGAGAGATGTTGCATGTCATTGACTTTAAAACAAGTCTTTTTTAACTTAATACAAAAATCACTGCTATAGAAAAGTCTCTTAAGTGGGCATCAACTATCAGTAAAATCTTCTTAATTAATGATACTATTGAGAATATTTAAAAAAACAATTTATAACTTAAGAAATTTTTATGTAATCATTTCCTTTATGCGTTACCCCATTACCAATCTACAGCCAAAAAAATTAAATCACACAATTTCTTGTCAGGCTTTATAGAATGAAAACTTACAGTGACATCATTAAAGAATTTAATGAGAAGATAGGTGTCTTTAATGAAACAGATCACTCCCAGGATAATATCATCTCGTTTGACTTGAGAATAGTCAGTGGGAATATTGCTTTTAGTTTTCATCAGGGCTGGTTTATGAGTTAGCAAAACTTTGGACTTGGCTTCATCAACCTTCGACACCTTTAAAAAATAAACGATACAAATACCATTACAAGAACAGGACAATTCAAAAGAAATAATTCATTTCATGTATTCAGTCAGAAAATAATTTGAATCAACAGGGCGATTTTTGTCACACATGTCATCCCTTCTGACCTCAGTGATAGAACTGGCAGGCTGGGGGTTGAAATCTTAGCCGCTAAAACATTTTAAAAGTTGGCATTTTCATTACCAGCTGTTGTGCTTGGTGTTCTGCATGATGGGAGCAGCAGTGGCACTGACCAGATGTCAGGGTATAGTTACTAGGCAAAAGACATTCCATCATAATCATTTGGCATCAGTTTTAAGAATTTAAACTTTTTTATCATATCTAAATATGTCTGAAAAAGTTATTTAAATCAAAGAGCTTATAAAATTCCGTTTCATTTGGTATATAATATATTGTTCTTTCAAATACTTTTTTCTCAAGCACATTTTCTAAACTTTATTTACTGTTTTTTCAATTTTGCATTTTTGCAAAATTTGTTAATTTGGGACGGACATAATTTCTTTAACAATGCTCCAACTTGTCTCAAGTTTAGTCAAATTCTAGCTGAAAGTGCCTTTTGTGTACTAACAAGCTCTCTTTTCTTAATTATAAAAAATGGTCAATTCTATTTCAGGATTTGTCGTCCCTACCACTAAGAATCTGGTGTTTGGCTTTGCAACTGCATTTATAGATTTAAAAAAAAGTGGCCTTGTCAGAATATTCTGCTAACTTTAACCCTTATGGAGCATTCATGCTTAATGTCCACGCTTTCGGTTGCTATTACGAGCAGAATTAATAAATCTTGACACGCGAGATCTTGGGGCGTTGCGTCCTTGTGCTTAATCTTGACGACGCAGAGACAACTAATGAATGACTTTTTTTCCACTATAAACATAATAATCATGTGATAGGCAGTTTTTGAATATGATTAGTAAATGGTTCCCACTGCCTTTTCACTGCTTCGAGGTCAAATGATGTAGTCAGAAAGGTCGGCAGCCAGTGTCTCCCTATGTAATACTACTTAAACTAATTACCAACGCGTGCGCCTGTGGTTAGACAAAGGAGCTAGAGGCTGAAAACTATAAACATAAGCTTATTATATCTATTTATTCATATGAAAAATGGCTGAGAACGTCAGAAAATAGTGTAAAATATGCATAGTGTTTATAACTGTGCAACACCCATCGGCGCATGAATACTGATAAGACAATGCATGAGCGGGCAGCTGACCTATTGTGATTACACTTCCAGTGCCTAATTCAAGTTACAGGGGTTTAATATACTTATTGGAGATGATCTCTTAAAAAATGTACATATATGATTTGTCCCAAAATACCAAGCTAAAAATTGAAATTTTGTTTGTTTTTTTAAAAATTCTTGTCTGGATCATTTATATGATGTCTAGGAGATTAGAGAAATACTAGAAAGAAATTAGTTTAAATAAAATAATTTTTGAAAAGGCCAATTTTCTTAAGCTATACTGATGAAATTTGATGTATTGGTATCTAGCCGTAAGACTATGTATATAGCACATGATAAATATGCAATAATAATATTCATATTCATAATATGTTACATTATAAGAACGCAAATCAAAAAAAAAAATTCTGTTTATTAGGAGTTCTTTCAAACAAATCTAGACTACCGAATACTTCACATTGACTTTACCTCTAGATTTCAAAATAGCATCTTACCCTGCATTTGAGAATGTCGCCTGTATCAAATTTCTTTTCCAGCTGCGAGATTGGCACATTGGCCAGATGGATACTGGAGATGAAGGATCGAATTCTCTTCGATACCATTACAGCAACACCAGTGGAAAGAACATCCACAACGGTTGCCTGAAGAAAAAGAAAAGATCAATCTCAATGTCATCAGTTATCAGGAAAAATAAACTTTTCTACAATACAGTTAGACAGCTATGAAAAAAATTCGGATGAATCTTCATTCAAATATATATATATACTAAATATATATTTTTATCAGTGTGAGTGTTTCTTTCCTGTTAAATACATAAAATAAGTCATGAAAGAACATTGAAAACAATTTTAGAAATAATAATTTCACAGCAATGTCAACATCAAACTCACCTCCACAAAGTCCCCTGGTTTCATATTCTTAACAGACACAAACTTTAGGTCCAGGACAGATCTTTAATTCACAGGAAAAGGAAAATAATGTAACTGTTTCAATATAAACTATTGCAGACATTTAACAGATTTAAATGTGTAATATGTACAGAAATTTATTGGTAATTTTGTTTTTGAGTCAAGTTTCCTATTTAATTTCCATAATGTAAAAAAAAAAAATAGATCAGGAACAGTGTATTATTCATATCAAACTCACAGCGTGCTTAGATCAAGAGGGTGCACTATTTGTTGCGATACCATGAAATGAATCTGACCTTTCCAGCACCAAATGACAAAGTGAGAATTTTCATGGATGGGTTTCTCACACAACCAACTGTCATCAAGCGCATAGATGTCTGCCATGTGTTTGCTTAAGTGTTGACAATTTTTTTATTTTCCAATTCCTTCACAACTCATTTAAGTACTTATAACAATGATTTGCTCACAAATATGATATTTATAAACAGAAATCATTTCTATGCATAAAAATAGATATGTACTTTAACAGGATTATTTCATCAAGTAATCTTTTTATTACCACTTTAATATTGCAGGATTGATTACAGAGCACTTTTTTTCAGGAGAGGCACATTCTAATCCTAAGGGAAATTTTGGCTTGGGGTCAAACAAAATGGTTAAAAAATAGATTGGTAATGCAGTTGACCAAAAAATGTCACGTAATTAAAACTAATGAGAGATAGTTTCTTTCAAGGAAACTAACATAGAATTTAAAAAATCTAAAACATTTATGAGAACTGCCATCAGTTAAATTACACGAGAACCAGACTTACTTTTTCATTGTGACCAGAATGAGACGCTCCATGTAGTTGAAACCCATCACTCTGCATTTCACTTTTGATCCAGCTGTGTAATTGTTGATATCAGGCACTTTTGTATCATCTGTCAGTTGGCTGAGCTATGAAGACAACATTAAAACTAATTTATAAAGAGTTTCAGAAAGCTGAATAAATTGGAAAATATAACATCAATAAGTATACATCTTAACCCCTCATTCAAAATATGCATACAGCGTGTTTAAAAAACAGATTCAAGAAGGCGCACTTAAGTGTTACAAACTTGCTTGCAGCAAAAAACAGCATCATGTGCATTTTCATTTATAGATATCTCATTGACAATTAACTGTCATCAAGCTAGTATTGTCTTGTGCTGTGGTAGTTGTCATATAGAAATGAAAGACACTTGGTTGTGGGTTTTTTCCCCAGTGAAATTGTAGATGGGTGTGTTATAAGTGATCACAGAATGATTATTTTACCCACATAAGGGTCATCTATTAATCACCACATTGTTAGGTGTGCTAAATAGAGATAATTAAGTTGTATAAAAAATTGGAATAAAAACAAACATAAAGAAGTACTCAAACCTCACTGTAAGTTTTCCAAAGCCACTGACCCTACTCACAACAATTCAAGTGAAATATTAAAACAAAAAGCATTTCCCCAAAGACTTAAAGACAAAACATGTATGTGTTCTTATACCAGATAAATAAAATTTCAGTGAACTGTCACTGAAATCTGATTTATCCTATATAAGAACAAGCAAATTATGACGATTTTTGTGTCCTTAGCAGTGAAAGGGTTAAGAAACAGTACTTTCATTACAATAAAAAACAATTTGATTGACTGAACCATCAAGGGAAAATAAAATCGTAAAAGGAAAGAAAAGCGGATGGTGGTATTAAAACAGGACTCCATTTATATCTGTCATAATAAGACCTTTAGAAAAGATGATTTGTCTCTCATTTGCACAGTTATAACAATCACATTCAAATAATCTTTTTTGCAATATTTTGGGAAGAGAAGGGGGTTTTCTTTAGACAATGAATTTCTCTGCATTGATTTATAACTCTCATATGAATACTCACAGCGGCAAAGCCTGTCTTGTTATTGGCCAATTTGAAATAGAGACCTTTTTTCTTGACCAGCCTAAGAATTTTGGCTTCAACAATATTTCCTATCTCTGTGCCCTCAAACATCTCGACAGGACGCCCATTATGTCTGACTATCACACTCAGAGCAGAGAGATGAATGGTCTTACTGTCAGGGTGGACATACAGTACAGCCGCCTCAATCTGAAAATCAAAGGAGTCAACAATATCACAATCTGATATCTTCTTTTGTCAATATGGAAATGTTAAATATAAATATTATAGTTCTTCCAACAAAAATAAGGTACAAACTTACAGTTTGACCAGCAGAATAGGAGGAAACGTTTGATGGAAGATGTGAGTTATGGAGGACACCTTCAAAACCCTGGAAAGTCACCAAAAGTCCTTGTTCACCAACCTGACAAAAATAAGAAAAAAGACTAAAGTAAAACATCAACCCATAATAATAGTCTTTTATTTTGTCATCTGTAGTCAAATGTATTTATTCTAAAAATACCAAGTTTTCTAGAGATTTTAAGATTTTTCTAGAGGTTTTCAACAATTTTCTCAACCCAAAGACAAAATACACCTAGTGTGAATGACGCAAATTTCTGGGGTTTTTTTTTTTCATTATACAATTCATCTCATTGAACAAGACAATATCTTTGCTATTTTCACTGTAAGTTTTAAAAAAATGTGGGCCTTCAGCCAGCCCTCATCTGCTGAGGAACACCTTTCATATTTTACACCAACTTTGTTTTGTTTTTTAAATAAAATTCAGTTAAGTTCCAATCCTATATAGCAGATGTTTCATCGAAAATAACTTATAATTTTTACAAAATAAACTTGTATTAAATGATACTGACAGTCTGAATTGATGCTGTGACTTTCATTCCTGGGAGGAGACAGTTCATCTTGGATTGCATGGGGAGCTGTTCAAATAAAGAGATAGAATTTTATGCCAGTACAGTTTTCAGTACTAATTTCTCAGGATACAAAAAATCATGATATGAGGGGTTTGACGGCAAAACACAATAAGCGACATTTTAAAAAAACACAGCAGTCTTTAATCACACTGCGACAGGGTCAGTCGTTCACTCATTGAAAGTTACTTCAGCATCATTGCTATGGGATTGGGATGGCAGCGGCAGTAGAATTGCAATTAAACACCAGATCACAGAAATGTGCTAACATAACATATACAATAGAAATGCTATCTACCATGGAAAAAAGCTCCTAAAAAAACCAATACAAAACAAAAAAAACAAGCAAAATTTGGCATTCCTCTGTCACCATTGTGACCATGGAATGTTGTGGGGTAGCAATATAATTGGTTTACAAAACAGAATGAAAGTTCTGTCTCACTTTGCATAGAAATTGCATGTGGATTTGACTCATTTTGCACCAAAAAAAATTTTCATCTGAAAAAAAATAATTTAGGACTGAGGATTTTACGCTTTTATAGCATGCAAATCTACATTTTTAAATGTCTTTATTCAACCAAACTTTTCAAGGTAGCAAGTATTGATATCTAAGAGCAGAAATCTTCAATGTTCTCATTAGTACAATGGATTTATTATCGCATCCTGCCCCTTTTCCAGATTATTCCCCTTTGTGGGCCAACCCCGCAGTTTTTTTTAGCAAGGGGGGCAAAACACTTGTCTAGTAGTAGCAAAGAAGGAAAAATCAAGTTTAGAGGCAGAAATTAGATTTCTTCAGAACTTATCGGAAGATAGAGGAGTTTCGGTCAGAAATCAAAAGAGAGATGGTTTAGTAACATAATGTACAGCTGCTCGTTTTTAAGGCTTAGAAATAGATACGCATAGACTTCTCGAAGACGAGTGAAGTGATGATAGTGAAAAGCTAAAGATATTGTTAGCATTAGAACTCCTCTTCCAATAGTGTGAGACAAAGAACATGATTTAAGATTAATTCCAAACATTTCGACCTTCAGATGCCAGTATTTATCTAAAGGGCACCATAAATTCTTAAAGGTTAGAGATCCAAGGACAACTGAGGTTCTAAAAAAATTCAAGACCTAGGTACTATCTAAGAGAGTCTAGACTAAGACTTCGAGACTATTTGATTGTTCTATCTCTTTACAACTTTAGAGAATTTACCAAAAATTTATTGTCTGCCTTAAGTGTCTAGTAAATGTTTTTTGCTATTATCTTGCAATTTTTTTGTCTTTACAAATTTAATTTTTTGTGCTTTTTGTGTTTCTATACGAAAAAACCAAAGTGCTACTGATAAAAATCTGATACCCCCCCCCCCCCCCAGCTCCGCTGCATACTACCAGTTGTACCACACAGCCTCACAAAATGATCAATATTATTATGATCAAATAAGATCAATGACAGCAATAAGGATCACCTTAGAATTCTGTATCAATTCAGGATCAATCAATACGCTGACAGCTCTGTTTTCATTACTCTCCAAAGATTTCTTGTCTTTCAGGTCTACCATGCACCACAATGGTTGACCAATTGAGAGTGGATCACCTGAAAAAAGGATTGTAACATTTTCTTTATCAACTACAAATTAAATTGGGTTTCTGATCATACCAAAATCTATGCTTTGAAATCAAGACAAAAAATTAAAAATAAATTGACAGAATTGGTACACCTACCTGAGCAGTATTTGTTGATGTAAGACTCAGCATTAGTGTTTTTGAGGAAAGCCTGTGAACCTTTAACACCAATGTTGATTCTGTAACCATGGTCCTCTACGCTGGAAACACTGCCTATCAACACCTTGAAATAAAAAAACCCCATTATTATTCTAAGAAACTCAGCAAAACAGATGATAATAATAACTTAATATTTTACAATAAAAAAATTATATATGGATAGCTAATAAGGTATTGATTCATATTTTCTGCCTTTTTCAATAACTTAGACAACAAAAAATACTTATAGTTCAATGTTTTACAAGCATGAATACATCATTTGACCTTTTTCAAGCATTAAAAAAGAATATAGATAAGATGAGCAAAGATTGAAAAGCCTAAAAGCAACATTACCATTCCGTCTTTCAATTCAAATCTAGGAGCCCCGGCATTGATATCCTCTGGTTTGAAAGAACCTGTTATTACTTTATGACTCTCATCCTTGCCATCTGTGATCGATTTCAGAGCAACAGGAAGGTACAAGCCTGGCACAAAGAAATCTGTGACAGGGACAATACTCTGAATTGAAAAAAATGAAAAAAGAAGACACATTTGACTTTAAGTAAACAATGCAAAATGAAGGTAAAAATATATAAAGCTATCTTGACAAAGAATGTATGTTACGAAACGTCGTTTGTCTCACTTCACCTTACATCAATAAGAAGCTTTTTAACTTTGCATACAATCTTTTTACAATCATCCGCACAATCATGGTCTTGTCAAATCGTCAGCATAGATTTGAAGGATATACCAAAAAGTATGAATTAATGCTTAACAGTAAGTGAGATCCCCTTGATAGTGTTTACATTGAGGAATGCAATAGCATTTTAAAAATTTAATAATTGAATTTTGTGGTGATGAAAATTTAAATTTTTTAAAAATACATCTAGTTGTCAATTGCTCACAACACAAGAACGACTGGCACAGAAAGATGAGTTGGTGGAAAACCACTGGCAATCAAGAGTACGTTTTGCCAAAACGCTTGGCATGCAAAGTGATATATACATATATATGAAAAAGCAAGAACACTCTCTTTTTTTTTTCTTTCATTCAAGTTAACCCTCTATAAGTTTTTCAAAAATTCTTTAAATTGCATCTTCTATAACAATACCTCTTTGCTGCATACAAGTAGCGGATAAGGATCCTGTGAGGACTAACACAAGAAATTACTACACATTAATAAAAAAGAAGATATACAAATTATTTCACATACTTCTTCAAACTCATCATCCTCATTTGACAGCCGGCTGAGATGCTCTGAATAGGCTTCAGAGATATTAGTAACAGGTACAGAGGCAGAGCATTGCCCCGGCAAGCTGACATAAATACAATGTGGATAAACTTGCTTGACACAAGCCAAAACAACCATTCCAGGGCACAGCGTCTAAAAAAATAAAAATATATTAAATTCATCATTATATCATGTTATAAAAAAAAGCTGCTAAAAAAATAAATTTACAAGTTATTTTCCAGTTTATGTAAAATCATCATGCTAGTCTCTATGACTCAATCCAGTCTTTGGCAATGTCACTGCATAGTAGCAGGTCCACATCTGTGCATATTGGTCCCAGACTGCAGTCTCGGAGAATGTGCAAAATATTGACAATACTCAATAACCAACAGCTTAACATTAAAAAACAATTGAATATCATTTGCTAAGTGGTGCAACTCAACAAACACTTTCTATCTCTCTTTGATACCAAAGATGAGATAGGTTTTGGTAGCAATAGATTTATAATCATAACGGCACTAAGTATCAAATCTAAGTAGTATTTGGTTCAAGAAACCAATATTATCATAATGAATGACAATGTCATAAAAGACAATTTCTTTAAATGAATTATTAAAAGGAACATCTCTTGCCAAGAAATATTGGCAATGTGAAGTGCTTCCATTTTTCTAGAAGCCCTAATATATACTATAGTAAGCCCTTTAGAGCTTTCTGGCCCATAGAACAAGAGCTTGTCTCCATTTCTATAGAGTGAAGTAAACTAGTGGAAGTAAAGTGCCACCCTATCAATAGGAAAGTGGTCTATCACAAAAGACTACTTCTCAACCCAAAGGTGGATCCATGACCATTTTACAATTGCGAGAGCTGAAGCAAATGGAGTAAATTTCTTTGCCCAAGGAAAAACCAAAGTGCATCTAATGGGGAATCATACCCAATGCTCCCATGCTGTATTTCATCAATACCAATTTGGCCACACTCCTGTTAAAAATAACATCATTCTCCACAAAAAAATGTTACATAATATTTTATTACATCTTTTTGCAATGGTGTCTCCACATTTATGATGTCTTTCTTAAATTTTTTTAAGGGTTGGTCGAAAGGACTTTCTTCAGCATATTCCCTTTTTCTTGGAATGGAAGATTCTTTCTTCTGATTCTGCAAAGAAAGAAAATAACAGCAAATTTATAGTTATATCTTTAAAAATATCAAGTAATTAGCAATAAAATACAAAAAAGACAAAATTATAAAGTTTGACACAGAAATCAGAAGATTTTGGAGATGGACCAGCCATACTATGAGAAAGCTGCGGCAGATATAACTAACAAAAAGGCAGAGTCTATGTACACAACCATTTATATAATATTTCATGACAACACTATCATTGCGAAACTGGCAACTAGCATGTAGATATTTATGCATTTGGAATTCAAAAATACTATTGGAAAGGACTTCGTTTGGTATAAATTTTGTTGTTCAAGAGGTAAAAAAAAGTGGTGATTTTGAAGTCTACGATGTTGATTGAGATTACGGACGAGTCTATTGTCCGCCAGAGGTAAAATGGATTTTTCTACTGACACTCAGATGTAATTCTAATCTCATTTTTTTCTATTTATCAAAAGAAAAAAGACATTTCGAGGCTAGACATTAATTCTTTTAACAAGATACTTCTTTCAAACTCAATTCAGAGAAAAAAACTTTGTAAATGTGACAAGCGACACTGCTAATATACCGAAAAACTAGAACAAGTGCCACCATTTTGTGACAGCTAATGAAAATCGAGCTATTAATAGCGGACTGCTTGACGTCGTATAATTCCCTACCTTGCTTTCTCCTATTTTACGAGAAGACACTGTTCTCCCACACAACATAAACAATATAACACGTCTAGAAAAGTATACAATGGTGCTTTTAGGTTGTGGTAAGTGCTTCTAGCCTGTGAGTCTAGAAACAGTTCAAGTGTTTGTAGCCTGTGAGTTTAGAAACACTAAAGTGTTTGTAGCCACAGCCAAATAATGTTTTCAAAGTTCTAACCAGCAAAAAAAAAATTCTCAGGCTCCAGATACACCAAATGCCTAAAACAGATACTTTGAGTAACACATTTTCTGAAAAAACATATCTAGGCTCTCTCTAATGTTGGCATCAGAAACCCAAGCAACAAAATCTGTCTCTCGATAGGGCATCTGGATGTCATCATAGTCTGTAGTTCCCTGCTATAGAGTGTAGGTTACAACCCTTATCCGCTCACCTAGAAAAAATTGTTTTAGTTTTAGGCACTTCCCAGCTTCTTGATGTTAATCTAATGTATTAATTCATAGCTGCAGAACCACCTGTTTGAAGAATCTAGAGTCTATTTCTAAGACAACTCAAAGGGTGATTTTACCTGATTTTTCCAATCCTTTTTTCCTACTTTTTGGTCTTCAGCAATTTCTTCCTTCTTTCCTCCACGGGGAAAATCAATCTCTTCTTGCAACATTTTGAAGTTCACTTGTAAACTAAGAATTATTTCAATAAAATGAATTCATTTAAGGATGTAACAACTAAAAGCACTTCAAATCGAGAAAATCTTAAGTAAGAAGCAAGTGTGGGACAATTCACATGGACGTCGCCATATTTAATATTGGATGTTGACATTGGAGCGAGTAGAAAAGTCAGAGTAAAATTTAATATCGTTTTTATATTTTTTTAGAAATATTTTTTCAAAGATATTCCTTCACAAAAGAAAGAATCTATCTGACATTTAAAAATGTGTAAGTTTTAAAGTGATTTTGTCGTTATATTTTAGGAAATAATGAGCAACCAAAGGTAAAAAATATTTAAGTTTTAACATTTAAATGTCAGATTCGATATATCTATGTATCGGTCTGTACTCAGACTACATAAATCTTCTGTAGCTAGAGTTTGCTTTGGTCTCTTCTTTTATTTTCACTTTTCTTTGATTGACACCATCATCACTCATCACCATCATAAACAAACCATGAGAAAGTGACGGGATGCTGTTGAAATGATTTGATTCATATACCTTTTTATTCGTTTTCATTTTGTTTTCATGAAGTGACCACAGATACATAGTCTAATGGCTGGTCGAGGACGTGGAAGGGGTCGAGGAGGTGGTTTATCGATCAACATTGAAACATTTGGCCTTGGAAGAGGTGATATTTTGACTCCAATACAAGCACAACCACCACCACTTTTCCCGGTAAGTAAAAAAGGGAAAAAAATCGTCTTGTTTTGGGTAAAACATGATCAATGATTTTAAAAAATCAACCCCAATATAGTCTGATCTGCATTTATTGGAGACCTCATTGGTTGCTAAACGCTGTGTTTTCAAATGGAGCAACAAGGTGGTGGGTGTGTATAGGAAGGCACTATTCGGGTATATTGGTCCCTAGGGTAAAAGGCCTCATTTCCAAAGGTTTTTCCAAAGTTGCCTTACTCCTCAGTTTGATGGCCGGTTATTCAGCAACGAAGACGAATTGTGTGAAACTTTTCTTTTTTGGTGATAAAACGTCCATTTATGGAAAAAATTCAAAGTCATTTTCTGCCTTATTTTAATTCGAATTTGAATTTAGTAACACTACCCGCCAGGCCTCATTTCCGGACACACAGGCCTCAACATCGAACACCATGGGCCCCAGTTTCAAAACATGTGGCCTCAATTTCGAACATATGCGTGAAATAGGTATTTTACCATATAAATACATGATAATGATGTGATATTTCATATTAGAGGGTAAAAATAATGATAACAATGATGAAATGAAGTTGATCCACTTTTGTCCTGCCGCTAACATCTCATGAAACACAAGCTCTAGGTATGACACAGTGGTAGGGTGTATTGAGATATTGAGGGGAATATAGAAAATGTCATGATGCACACACACACATGACATAAACCAATAAATGATAAAATAGTAAATTTAGCATTGTAATAGCACAGTGTTGAGATTAAATAAGCGGTAGGCTTCCCGGTGACTAATTCTTCTTCTTCTTCTTCAAATTAAACTAACTGACTTGGCTTGGCCGAGCATCATTGTCAGTCTGTGTGATAAAAAGCAATAGTTCATTCATTTAGCGCTCGCAGAACTTAGCAGCGCTTTACAATAAAGATATAAACATATGCTCTCTCTCTCTCTCTCTCTCTCTCTCTCTCTCTCTCTCTCTCTCTCTCTCTCTCTCTCTCTCACACACACACACA
>JAUEKZ010037307.1:0-17792 GCA_031471865.1 Melibe leonina | reverse complement strand
GACCAAGACTGAGCAAACAGATACAAAACAGCTGTGTGTGTGTATGCTGGTTAAGGGAGCACTTGAGAGAGTGCTGGTAAAAGTAAGATGATAGATCAATCCAAAAGATAAGAAACAGAAGTAGCGCCCGCCAACCGCCCGCCTGCTACACTTTAACTATAATAATAGTAATAGTCAAAAGAGAAAAGTCAGGAAATCAGAAAATGACTACCAGTACAATTCAATGTTTATTTCCTTTTTTTATATAGAATTTATACATACAGGGATATGATAAATGGATTGATATGCTTTGTGGTTATGATCTTTTTTATTCATAATTTTGTTGTATCAGAATATCTATATACAATTTGTTTGAAAAAAAAAAAAACACATAAAAAATGTAATGGTGACATTGACAAAATCTTAGAACAAAGTAGGAAATTAAAAATTATGATACAGGTCACCAACAAATTAATATTCTGCTATGCATGCAACTGTGACCTCTAAATCTGAATTTATATTAACCCTTTCAATGCAAAGATTATCTCTCAAACTACTAACTAAACTAAATACAACAAATTCTTCAAAATGTACCTGTTCTTATATCTGGTATAAAAACTTGTGCATTTTCAAGGTTTTGCATATTAGTGGCTGTGAAAAGGGTTAAAGCAAGCTCTCTAAATTCATCACTACAATATCTAGTCCTAGTCCTTGTCATTGAATTTCTGACCATTTCAAAATTTAGAAGATAATTTACTTAAATCCAACGTATTAACTTCGGAATGACTTTAAAAAGAGATACTGTATGTGATGAGAAAGGTGACTGACCAGAATGTAGATTTAAACCTTCAAAGTGACACACAAATTCAAAACTGATCTTGTAATCTTTAGTTTTTTTTTAAATTGCGTTAAAATACATTTGCCATCAATCTGCACTTTCACAGCTTCAGTTGATTTTAACCGGTTCTTCACTTCATATTGATTTCTTGTGGTGCGTAGGTTTTCTTTTTTTTAAAAAGAATGCATGCTTTGCATAATTTATCAAGTCGTAGATTACTCATAATTTTTTGGAAGACATTCATAGGGAAAAATATATATGACAGACAATGATCCATTCTTCACAATTAAGACTCACTCACACCAGCCCTTCCCCTCATAATGCAAACTATTTTGATTTGAAGTCAATAATAGTGTGAGAGACAAACCAAGACAACTTTACAAAACTATACCTTTGTCAAATGGTGCACAACTACAATTTACCAGTAAAGATTTATTCTTTTTCAAATTGTGTACTGTAGTTGATCGTTTTCATCATGATTAAAAAAAAAAAAACAATCTAAATTTACAAACTTACATCTAAAGCTGAAGAGAGAAACATCAGAAAACCAGACCTTCAAAACACACAAGATAGAAATATCACATTTGAAAAACAAAACAAAAAAAGCTAAAGAGTGATGATGGAATGTGACATAAGTTTTTCTTGGCCTTTAAAAAAACCTGAATAAAAAGATAAATGCTCATTTTTAAAATGAATTTTGAAGTCTTGATGTTGTTCTGCACAAAGTATATGACTATGACCCACAAAGCCATTACATGTAAATGATAAATGAAAAAATGAAATGAGCTTAAGTAATTGAAATTGAAACTATGGAAGAATACTCAACATTATGAGATAATATTTTATCAAAATGATCGAAAATGACTGTTGTGCTTGCAAAAATGATCTTCAATTGTTGATATAGCATAGTTACAACATTTATGGCATTGTGTTTCATTTTTAGAATGATTTCTGATCAATTACCAAATTCTGAAAACATTTTCAAATCCTTAAATTTTACTAAAGCCTAAAGCTGCATCAATAAAAAAAATCCCAAGATATGATGTAATCATACTTGCTTTGCGACAGTCCTGTACATGTTTTTGGTAAATAAAGGGTGCCTTGACACATGAGGGTCATAGAGGCACATGTATAATTAATGGTTTTAAAACTATCATTGTATTTGTATGCTTTATGCTCATGACAATCGTCTGTGTTCCATTCAAGAATTACAAAAACACAATGAGTAGATTTATGTAATGATACAACATTATTGCGTATAAAGTCTATATTATTCAGAAAAGTTCAGAATTACAGATACAATTTCCTCAAATACGATTTGAGAAAAAAAAAGATAAATATCATTTTAAAAAATTTGAACTGAAAATTCCTACAACCAGTACAATCTGAATAAAGTCAACACTTGGTCTAAGTAAACAAAGACTTCAAAAATACCTTGCAGGCAGCCCAACATAGCTAAGATCAACCACAGATACTGTTGTTTTAATTTTTTATGAAAATCAATTGAATGACCTAGTTTCACTTTTATAACTGCATCGACTATAAAACTCATTAAAAAAAAAGGTTTTTGCTCAATCATTTTGACATGAAACACCCATGAAAGTTCAAAGAGATATTATCATAGTCATAACAGACAAAATGTCGCACACAGTGCAAGCTTAGTGAGTACTAGAGGCAGCAAAGCCAGGCCCCCAAGGTTTGCTAGCGGAATCCATCAAAAGGCAGTTGTTGGCCATTACCCAATGGTTGAGTGACCAAATCCATGTCAGTCTAAGACTTCAACCTCATGTTTGTCTGATCCCAAGGTGCTGACTTTATAAGGACTGCCCTGCATAACATTTATGTTGATCTCAAGTAGACGGGTGGAGATGGATTCAGGCAGGAGTAGCATTACACAACACATTTTGACTAAACTTAAAAACAGTCGGATAATGTAAAAGTAAACAACTTTTTTTTAACAACAAAGAGACTTTTAGAGACTTAACCCTACTTTTCACATTTTTTAAATAATCTTTTTCATATAAATAATCCATTAAAATTGATGAAAATACAATACAAATGAATGAATGTATGAGGTTACTTGCCACTGTTTGCAATATCTTTACCAAGGCTTCGTCATTCAGACAATGAAATTGCACATTCTTTAGGAAACAGTATGATAATAAAAATATAAATGGAAGTAGGTATGCTTTGGATGTATGAAATAATGGAATGATCGGTTATTCCAGTTTTGTACAAAAACAAAAAAACCAACAACAAATGTTACAATGAAGTTCAACAACTTATTTTTTCAATAGTAACCAACACCTCCACTTCATGAATAAACCAGTTACAGATGATAACACTCTGGACCATCTGAATCCTACAGCTGAGCAGTACAAGTGCAATAGCGTGTCAGATGTGTTTATTCAAATACACCAGAGCCCCAAATTGATTGCATTCGCGGAATGAAATGGGCAGGTCCCAATGCACAGGTAGCCGTAGCCGTAGCCCACCTCACACTACAAGTAGCAAGCTGTCCAGCAGCAGGTGAATAACATACACTGCGAGTCCATGAGATGAGCAGCGCAATCAGGGATAATGGATTCCTCCACTTTACATCAACATCAAATCACAATATAGAATAGTTATCATCAAATTTGAAACGCATCAATTTCTTATGAATTAAGTTATGGAGAGGTTAAAAACCCCACAAATGTATTTTTGCTGTACTGATTATGACCTGTATCAGACAAGTTATCTGGATGGATTAATGGATGAAATTTTAACCTACGAACAATGTATCTTCAACTACTTTTACACTCTTCTGTTTAGAAAAAAACAATAGAGTTAAAAGCTAACACATATTCTTGATCCTCAGCAATCTCTCCTCCAATCCCGCTGTCCTAACAATGAACAAGGACAAAGAATACGTGTCAGCGTAAGACTAAAGAAGAACATGCATTATGGTAGTACTGTGACCTTGTTTAGCTGATAAAAAAAAAGATGGCCATTATTGTCTAGTTTCACGGTTAAAGCATAACACTGATGATATGAGGTTATCCATGACTGCATGCTAACAACTTCAAACAAAATATGCTGAAACTTGAAATCTCTGTAGAATAAGTCCTTCTATTGAAAAAAAAAAAAAAAGTTTTAAAAAAAAGAAGAAACTTGAGGAATAGTCCTTTGGACTCTTAAATAATAAGTAGTTGCTCCAGTCCAAATCATAATTAAATAAGAGTATTTAAACAAATCCATTATAGTTGGATGTGATATTGTACAACACATTCATATTGGTATGTTAGCTGGCAGGATCTAACTGCTGACTAACAAACTGTGATGCTCAAGCTGTTTAAGGTTCTAGGCTTTTGGGATTTTAATTTTAATCCTACCAGACTCGATTACCCACTTTTTCTTGCAGGTTCCCAAACTATGATATGCCAAAATATGTGTGGTACACAGTAAAAAAAATCAGACAGATGGATAAACAAAGCAGAAAAGTTAGAAGCCATGCCTCTTGATGACAGCCCTTATCAAAACCAACAGATTTATTTATCTGGAAGTACGTTCCAGCCTGTTTGGTATTGAAGGGACAGGAAAAAGTAAAAGTTAACGGTAAAATGGTACACAAATGTGACAATAAAATTCACAATGTACAGAAAATTAAATCTACATATTAAGGAGCAAAAAATACCATTTTTTTAAAAAGCACTAAATTTGAATACAAAATCATAAACACATAAGTTCTACAAAAAAAACTTTTGTGCAAAGAATATTGTGGCCATTATACACAACTTCCACATCTTGACATGGAATGTCACAACCACCACACATCACAAAATTTGCTATATCATTTTCCTCATCCATTTTATGACAGATGACAGATATTCCCTGGAGTAGACCATCATGTGAACATCTCTAGCAATCGTTTCAATTGTCAATGACTTCATTACTTAGAATTTTCCAGGTTGTATCCTTTTTAACAAGATATATTAAAGTGAAATCAAATTTTGTAAAAAGACATAGAAAATGAATTCACCATCAGTAAAAGACATGTAAAAATATTAATAATAACAATAATCTCTCTTTTTCCATCAAATAAAATTCACACAAATTTTCTGAAAGTTAGAAATTTCATGGCCGTATCACCCTTCTTTAAGAATAATAATTAAAAAAAGGATTTAAATCTGCAACCTGTTGATACCATTTGCACGAAAAATTATTGATGTCCTTTCCATAATGTGCTGGTATGAATCACAATCTCTGGACTCTCTTATGAATGATAATACATCACAACCATATTTCGATTTCAGTCACAACCATCTGACCTCTTCTCTTTACCCCTTAAGAACAAAATCAAAGACCTCAAAGTAATTGCTTATAAGCTGTCAATCCAAGCTGAAGGCACCCACTGAGGTTCCATCTCAATCCGATTAATTTCATCCAACAATTCTGAGTATGTGCGGTCCAGGTCATTGTTCACCAGGATGAAGTCAAAGTAGTGACTGTGAATTTCTTCCATTTCCCTCCCAAGGTCAATGATGTCTTTCAGCTGATCATCCTGAATTTTTTTTGTGTGTGAAAAGAAAAAAACAAAACAAGATACAAGGGTTTTGTTGGGGTTAAAAAAAAATGTTTTTAAGAGTTTGATTGTATTTCAAAGTTTCTATATTTTATTATCCCATAGCCTAGATAACTAATTTCCCCATCTGTACATAAGGATAAGGAGACAAAGAAGGAGAGAGAGAACCATTTTTCATGCATGTAAAAGTATTACAAAACTGAAACCCTAGTTACAGGATGTCCCCTACTATCCCTAGGACAAAGCATAAAAATACATAACAGACTATTTGACAGCATTCACTTACAGATAACTGAAGTCTTCCTCTTCTTTCTTGATCATTCTAAAGAGAAATTAATGGATAAAAAGTTTATCAATATGAATAACTTAGGGATAAATAATACTTTTTAGTAAAAGGAAACTTGATTCATATTCGATAACTGCAAAGGATTAAGTAAGGTAAAAGGAATACATATAAAACTATTACACACATTTGTGGTTCTGTAGCAGTTTGTTCAACATTAACACATATATTCTCTTGTATTTCATGATTTAGTGAGAAATAGAAATATCAAACCAGCATTTCATTTGACATATATTCAACTCATGGTATCATGTTATCATAAAGAGATACTTTTTTAAAGCACATTGGAAACACAGTAATACTGCTCAGATAAAAGGTCCACACATATGATAAGGAAAAGGTGATTTTGAACAAATGTAAAATCAAATTTCCAATTTCTATTTAAAATGGTTTGCACAACCCTTGTGATTTTTTTTCTTCACATTCTGCCACAACGCATAAGTCATTGTAAATGCACACAGGACCTTCTCTATTCATATCTAAATTACGTCAATCACTTATATTGATTGTTTGTTTATTGAGAGTTTTAGGGCGCTTACAACTGCTATGGCAATCAGTTATATAACAACAATTGATTTCAGTGATATGTCATAGCTATCGATCATCACCATCGTATCAGAAATTATTTCATAGAACAGAGGGGGAGAATATCAAAAGAATTATTCTAGAGGTACCACCATACAAAAGATTCAAGTGAAATTTATTTATGAGCCAATATAAAATATAACATTATACTACACGGGGAAAAAAAACACATAACAAAAGACATCCTTACCTGAGGATTGACTCTGTCAAGTTGGATCTGCAGCTGTCTCAGTTTCTCCAAATTCGGAGGGCACACAAACACAATATAAGGTTTCAAATCAGATGCTCGGATGACTTTCAAAGACTGCAAAGAAATATTGATTGTTCATTACACTACATATAAAAAGGGTTTATTCATTGTTTATGTGCACCATGATACACTATTTTGTCAAAACAAGAAAACAAAAATATCATAGGTACCAAGATCCATTGGAAAGAATCCATAACTTGAGTCATCCAAAGATTAACCTTTCAATCAGGAGGTGTATTGTGGCTTACATATAACTCTTATACCATCACCCTCACCGCTAACACCTTGTTGAACGATCATAGAACCAATAATAATAATATCTATTATTTATCAAATAAAAAAAAAAAACAGCTCACAGAAACAGCAAGAAAGGCTTTTCCCCCAATACAACTGGCTGCTTAAGCCATTCTCACCTCAGGCTGCAATTTTAACAAGCAGACTTTTCCTTGAGCCACAACTGCTCTTACTGAGTCAACTGAGGTCCCATAAAAGTTCTTTTGGTGTTCTCCATATTCCAAAAAGCGAGTATGGTCAAGCATAACTTGGAAATCTTCTCTCGATATGAAATGATATGCACTACCTTCTACTTCATTTGGTCTTCTGGCACGAGTTGTATCTGTAAACAATAAAAACATAATAATTTTAGGAATGGTAATTTAATGATAGAGAGAAAATACCAAAGCTATAAAAGAAAGCATCAGCAAAGGAAATGTTATATCAAATAAATATACTGCTGGTTACACCGAGGGAGAGGGGAGACAAACTTAATGACCAACAAATATCCATACTGCATGATGGTCACTTGCAAGAATGAGACCAGATCAATTAGAAGTAATAGATCATGCATTTTCAATGTCAGGTACTGAAACAATGGAACAGCGCATGATGAAAATCCTGGCATATCTAAATTAAAAACCAAACAAAAGCCAAAATTTTTTAAAAGAAAAAGCAACACTCACGAGGGATTGGAGATCCAAACCTGTCAGGATCTGAATCTAAAAGGCGTTGTTGCAATTCTTGCCTTCCAACATTGGAAGGACCAATCAGAACAATTGGACGTTTTCTGTTAGGTTGAGGGTAGTATTTGCTGATTTCCTCATATGTCAGGACCTCTTCATCTGCATCTGTGGGAATCCATAGATTTACATCATAAATCATCAATAAAAAAAATCACCAAAAAACGGCATCATTTGGACCAAACAGGTCTAAAAGTTTCCTCTCATATATAACACATATGTTTTCAAAGTGGTGATATGAAATGGATTTCATTGATTTGTGTATCTGATTTCGTTTAATACCTACTAAAAACATGTATTGATCAAAATTTTATGGAAAAAAATCTAATCAAACTCACCCTCTGCAACATCATTATAAAGAGACTTTTTTTTCTTCCTTTTCTTCTTGTCCTTCTTCCCACACGCACAAGCCTTGCCTTTTCTTCTATTTTCCTTGTTTTCATAATCAATTTTCATTTTCTCACGCCTGTTTAGGTAAAATACAGTAAAAACGAATATTAGACAAAATTGAACGGCAATCACTTTAAACGCTGAAAAGTTTATTATTCTTAAAATGCAAAAACAAAAGAAAAAAAGATTGATTAATGAAAAGTATAACAAAACTTAAAATCAGGGGAGAAATTGGAACTCATATAGCCTCAAAAATAGCTGGTTTTATTTGTCCTGTAAAGATGACATTTTAGACAAACAACTGCATTATTTGAAGGAGAAATATGACCTTTTACATTTGTCTTTCTGTCGTTCCTTAAAATGACAACAGGGCATGAGACGACTTGATGCAAACTTTGCCTCAGATGAGACCAACAATTTTGATACTCTTCCACAAACACAAATAAATACAATGCTGACTTACTGTTCTGTAAATGCTTTACTTGGAATCAAACCAGCCAAGGCTTCCTCCTCCTCTCCTTCTCTGAATGCCTGCCACCAGTTGGGATCATCCAGGGCTATGGCATGGAGAATATCTCCCCGCAGGAAACTAATGCCTAACTCTTTACACGGTATGTACTGGTCATCTTCAGGATCATAAGAGAATAAGGCCCTGAGATGCATCTGTTCATGATAAAACCAAAAATTGTTAAAATTATCACTTATTCCAACCTTCATATATATATATTTACCAACCTTAATTTCTCTATTCTCAAATCTTAATAAAACAGGCAGAAAAAAAAGGAACGTTGATTTATATTTTTCGCATCAAGCATTAAGAATGATACTCTCAAACTACAAACTTAATATATTTTACTTCAACAATCTTATCTTGAAGCTTTTTCTTTTGGGTGGAAGTAAGAAAACATTAGATTAAATCCTATGCATGTCATAATAACCAATATCATTCTCCTTCTCACCACTCTGTTTGCAGCAGGCACTGTTGCTGGTGATGCCATATGACTAGGAATGATCATGAATGTAATAGTACCCTCCATGTTTGCCTGAAAATAAGAATGTATAAAATTGAATTAATCACTATGCACATGTTTGTACGAGAAATTATAACATTTAACTCATAGACAAGGTAATACTGTTAATTCAACTAATAATCATTGTTTATAAAAAATGTTCATTACTGCGTAAAGAAATAACAAGAGATAGAGAGAGAGAAGCAAAAATTATCTTCATGTCTTGGAAAAAAAACCCAACCAAAATCAAAATAAAATGAGATTGTAAACAAAGGCCCAATCTGTCACACTCACCAACATCTCTGATACTTCGTTGATGTTCCTGCCTCTCATGGCAATGCCATTCACATCCAAAATTTCATCTCCTTCATGTAAAAGACCTTTGAGTGGAGGAGAAAGTTTACACCAGTGAGAGTTATTCGATTTCAATAAAAATAACATTACATATGACAACTCAAATACAATTTCAACTTTCTTCCTGGAGATAAAAAAAAACCCAAAAAGAACAAGTGATAACAAATGAGATGGTTTGTTGAAAATTCAAAACAATTTCTTTACAGTCCATTTTTCATACAATATTTTTTTTAAATTATCAACATAAAAGCCAGTATTGTTTTCCACATGTGCTTTTGGCAAAGCCTAGAATAAGTTAATGTCATGGCATATTTTTAATACAAAACATACACTAAATGAAAATAAATCAAACATGAATAAAAAATTATCCTGAAGGCAACGCCATACGTATTATTGGAAACATGTGGATGGATATGATACAAATATCTATAAAAGGATCATAACTTGTCAACACATAGGACAAGATGAGCGCCTGTTAGACATGTTACAATTTGTTTGTGGGACAAACAGACACTGCTGTATGGAGGGCCAGGTGCCCATTTTACTGCTGGGTTGACAGTGGGATTTTCTGGTCCCGGAAAAAAATACGCCTCTGAAGGGGATTGAACCCAGGACCTTCAGTACAAGAGTCTGATGCTCTAACAACTGAGCTATTGCACCCCCAAACAGCCAAACAAATCTGGGACAAAAAAGGAACATAATGGCATTTGTGAAACATTAAACTTACCACTCTTTTCTGCAACACCTCCTTTGACAATGCGAGCAATGAGAACAGAATCTCCTTCATTTTTCACAGTTGCCCCCTTTAGAGAAGAAAAAAAAAAGGATGAAAAAAAAGAAATTAAAATAATCTAAACACTGTAAGAAGTTTACATTCAAACAAAATACATACATAATTCACATCAAAACACACTGCAATTATCCTGTCTCAATTAATCCTAATAATTAAAAAAAACAAAAAAAACTCTAGCAATCATACATCATAAGGATACTATCTAATCTATCACAGGCAATTTTGTACCAGCCAAATAGCTTCTATAAAATGTGGAAGAACTATGTGAGGTCTTTGACACAAACAGATCAGAAAGTGCAAGTGAAAAAATACCACATAATCTGGACTTCCTCCTGCCCACCATCAGCCTGAGGCTGAAATCCAAACCGATGTGATGTTATGTTATCATTTCCTTATCTTTAACACTGGAACAAATCATCATGTGTCTAAAAGTTTGCCTTTTAGTGTGTTAATAAGAAAATATATTTCTCATAACTTGACTACCAACGAAATATGTTCTACAGACCAGGTGTTCATTTGTTTTTTCCAGGTGAATAATTTTCACACTATCCTCTCCATACTGCATCAGAGGGAAATCCAAAGGATCGGGTGGAAGATCTTCTGACGGCTGAAGAGTTTGCTGGGCCACTGCGTCATGAGCATCCAAAAGGTTCTAGGACAAAAAATGAAAAAAAATACTAAGTTACAAAAACAAATTTTTTATTTTCATAAAGAAAGCTTCAAAGGAATGAAAAGAGTTCATAATTCATGTAAGCAAAATAAAAAGACAGTGTTTCAACTTTAAAAACATGACCATAAAAAAAAGCCCTTAATAAGTCTTATTGTATAACTATCCTTAATGTAATTTCAAGAGAGTGCTATTTTTATTTATAGAAAGTTTTAGAAAGAAATAAAAAGCAGTCTATGCAGCAGAGTAGAAGCATGAAAGCCTAAATTCTTCACCTTCATTTTGGGTTCTGTGAGTAGAGCAAGGAGTTCCTGTGCCTGTGGATTATCCCGAACATGACCTGCTTGAAAACATAGCTCTGATGTCAACTCTCCTGCATATTCAGAGTCTGGCCGTTTGGGAGGAGAACTGGAAGAAATTTCCACAACCTGGAGAACAAAATACAAATACTTGGTGTGAAAAACTAACAAGAAAAAACAACCTGTCAAGTAAATAATGACTAAGTATCATAAACATCCATCAGTACCTCCATGATTTTGGTTCTACAACATTGTCTGTTGAGTTGCTATAAAAAAATATATGCACTGGTTGCCTTTTGTTTAGAAGATTGAGGCTTTCTACATTTCCCTATTGATATGCAATTATAGACTCCACATTACACAAGAAATGAAATAAAACATTCTGCTTTAGCACAAGATCATTTTTTTAAAGATGACAAATTATAAAAAAAGTATGGTTAGTAAAAATTCAATATGAGAAACAAAGTATTGTTTGCAATCCATACACATAGAATACTTACACAGCCCACCACAAGTAACATAACAATGAATTTGGTTTGATTTGCTTTTCACTGGGACAAAAGAATCTACTTACAAAAAAATCAAGGCCTTCGTTTCTAAGATTCCCCACGGGTACAAATAGTATGAATGGATTATATTATAATAATGACTGGCAGCCATGCCTATAGCAATTCAGAGCAACTGTTGCTGCTGATTTTTAAACTCCTCAAAGGGCTATTCAACGCAAACGTTTTTACAATTCACCGGATAAAATTAAATACTGAGTATCTGTTTTAGATTCAACATAACCCTTACTTTGTGATGCTGACGGACTGCATGTTGAAACTGTTCATTTGTGAAGACTTGTTTGAGGAAAGAGAGGTACTTTTGGTCCTCAGGGCTTGACAGCTGAGAATTCATGTGTTTCAAGCTGGCCAGAACATCCTTCATAACTGAACAATATAATTCAGCAAAAATAAATCAAAATAAAAGTATTAAATTTTTTTTATAAAAACAGAAAATATCCCAATAAAAATACTTCAATGACAAATAATATTGACAGCAATTTCATATAAAAATTCATAAAAAAGAATAGCCCCACCTATTTCATTCAGAAGGAAAAGTTTTATAAAAATGAAATCAAACAAAAAATAATTACCAATGTTCTTTTTCAGATATCTTTCATCCTCTCCGAGATCTGAAGGACGTCTTCTGCTTCTCCTCTTTTCTGGCTTGCCATCTGTGTTGTCCGCATCTTCATCATCCTCATCATTTTCGTCATCAAAAGCAGTGTTCACAACACCAAATGGCTGAGGTTGTCTTCTGTTTTTCTCTAGAGCATGTAATTTCTTGGAACCTCTTAATGATTCCCTTAAAAAATTTTCCTCTGCTTGGAGTCTGTTCTCTTCTTCTCTTCTTTTCTAAGAAAGAAAAAACCAAACACAAAAGATTAAAAGTGTTCTTCATTTGAACAGGCATTATGAATTCTTTGGTGTTTCTTCTCCACATATAATGAATCTGGACTATGAAAGTTTTTACAGCTGGTATTACATAACAAGTTATACTTAGCAAGATAGAAGTAAAAAATAAAATCTCACTTTTAACTCTTCCTGATGCCGATGAAGTCGCTGCAATTCTTCTTCTGTGGGCTGGAATTGGGGCTTGGTGCCACTACTGGTGGAGTTAAGGGATGATTGTGACCGTGATGTGTCCCCTTTACCATCCTTGTGATTATGTTTTGTAGGGGAATGTGAATTATTGGTTCGTGATTTGTTGGCAAGATGAGGTGGATAGCGTGGGGGTGATTTCACACTGCCCACAAAGTTTTCAGGCACATCGATGGCCATCTCTCGATGAGGACCAGAGTCGTCGACTTCATAGTCAAATGCATTTAAACTGTGGGAATAACTACTGATTTGTCCATTGCTGTAAGTACTGTAACGATTGTTGTCACTCGATGATCCGTTTGAAATATAATCTTGTATCACAGGAGTGTTGTGATTACCATTGTTCTTCAGCTTCAATTTTCCTGAGGGAAAAAAATTACAACAATAGAGCAAATTACAACAAAATAAACAAGTTTATTGAGTAAAAATGAAATAATTAATCACTACAAAACATGTAATCTTAAAAATCCTTCAACTAGAATGAAACCAGAATTTCATACCAATTCATAACTACCAACTAGTTCAAAATATTGACAAAAAGATCCACTCAAAAAAATTGTCTATAAAAACATTTTTTCTTTGCCTTGCAACTTGCATATAAAATACAATCTAAATCTAACCTTTTGATCTGTCGCCGTCCTGATCAAACCTGTCCATTTCATTCCACTCTTCCCCTTCAAGGCTTCCATTTTCATGCTTTGAGGAGTTCTTTTTCTTCTTTTCACCAGGCATTGCTGAGGAATTCAAATTTTTTTTTAAATGTGATGGTTTTTTTAAACTAGATGGCAAAAATAATTCTACAAATGAAAGGGACCATAAGCACCAAACCTTTCCCCTATTTCCTAATTTTGCACCTGCAGACAGTATGTATGGAGATGTGAGTATGTATTTTTATCTGTACAAAATCTTAATTTATTTCAATAGAAATGTCTAAGCATCTCAAATTAAACAATTATGTTGGTTTTTTTAATTACAGGGGGAAATATTTTTTGGCATTATAATTGTATCTCAAATTTAATGAGTATAAAATATATCAATATATTGTTATTGGAAAAACTAATAAAAAGAAAAAACTCTCTAACATTTCTATCGTTTCTATTAAAAGAACAAAATATTCACCTGACTGACTGGTCAAAATGGCTACAGAGTTGTAGATTGGGTTTTGATGTGTAACAATTCCGTCGTCTTCCTCCTCCTCAGATGCCTTTTTGCTTTTCCGTCCTCCTCCACCCTCGCTTGGTGAGTTGGCTGTGGCACTGTTGTTGCTGGTGCTCCCACTGTGACTGTTAAATACTTTGGTCATGTCCACAGGGTTAAGCTGATGGCTGAGGGTGGACTCAACGAGTTTCTCTTTGGCCTCATCTCCCACAGCAATCACAAAGGCATCATGAACTTTCTCTATGTCATGGACTGCGTGAAATGAAAAGAGAAAAAATAGATACAAAATCAAACATACAGTACCAGTTGTTCATTTATCGTGTATAATTATTCAAGATCTATTTATGTTAAGTCAATTTGTTTTATTTATTTATGGCACTAAAATCACTTAAACAATCAAGTACTCCTATACAAACATCATCAATAAAACAAATGGGAACACAACCGGGTATAAGAATCAGTAGACTATCAACAACAATCTACAAGAATCTACCAGTGTGTTTTTCTAATGCCAATTATCAAAACTAGCCTTGTGATAAGGCATTGCAGTGCAAAACCCCCCTTTAACAGTTCAAGCCCCACTCTGGCACAAGATTTGTCGTACACTGCTTTGTCAGACAACTAGAATAATTCAGTTTGCTCAGTGAGTGAGTCCTTTAGAGCCTACTGGACCATTTGGCCTGTTTCTGCACCACATAGTGGACAAGTTACAATGATTGCCGCCCTCTGGATAGGACATCGGTCCATCACAGATTACTTTCCAACCCTAATAGGTGGTTGATGCCTGTTTTTTAAGTTGGGTGTAGCAAGGCAATAGGTATAAATCTCCTTGCCCCAGGAAAAACTGAAGTGAATTTTACTATCTCTGAGGGAAAGGCAAAATTTCCTTTTTTTAACAATATTTAATATGGAAGAAAAAGAGTGAAAAAAATTTCTAAGCTTGAAGGAAAGGTAGATTTCAAATACAGTGGCTTAACTGATTCGAGCCCATAGCCGCAGTGTGCGGCTGCGGCTCGCTGTCCTTCGCATAAGCCGCACACAAAGCTCATTTGGTTTCGGGATATTTCAACGGTTACCTAAAATACGAAACTAATGCTACTATACATATCCTGATTCTACATGAATTTGTCTTTCTTTTGAATCATGGTTTCATTGTGTGGCGGTTGTTTATTTGTGATTCTCTGTTCTTTTTTGATAAACAAGTTGTAACAGCGTGACTAAAACAAACAAGATGGCCGATCAACCTACTCATAAATGTCAGAAAAAGCCTTATAACTTTTAAATAACATTACTTTCAATGAAATAGAAGACACTGATGGGTCTAGTTATGACACTGGTCATTCAAAATTGTTTGGTAGTATTCGAAGTTATATTAGTGAGGGGGAAATGTAGTTTTAAGCGATCCCCTCAACTTTGTTATATATATATATATATTGATATAGAGAAATATAGACGACTAGCAATTTTTCAAAAATCATTAAGAAAAAAGTTCTTTATGTATCGTTGTGAAAATTTCTATACACATTCAAATATGAATGATCTATAGATTTGGATTATTAATGAACATCAACATGGATTTTGCTAAGGTGAATGGAAAAATTATACCATGTTTTTTATTCCATCAGATTTTTTTCTTTGCGTTCACAAACTTAACAGTCACATTTTAGAACACAAACATACAAATAAATAACATATTCATATTCTTTACTCAATTACAAAAACAAAGATATGTAACACTATGGGTTAAATGTTTAGAGTAAGGTCACAATTCATGATTTCATACAACCACCCCATTATCGAAACGGGCCTGTTTGGGGGTGGGTAAATCTATGTAAAACCCTGTGGGTCTGAATCCATTAACATCATGCAATCTCTCTGTCAGAAAAAAAAACCGCTTTAAATGGCCAGAATTCCAGCAAGCATCATTAAAACAGTAGACATAGGGCATGACTAATAGATTAAAATAATCTTACAAAACACCAAGACAGGCCTGAATCAACATTTCAGTTGATTGTTCTTTCCACACAAGTTAAGGACATTGACAAGTAGTAGTAGTAACCCGACAGTAAACCAGATAGGCTGCATGAGAATGACTACATGATGAATGCACCATGCCCATCATGGTAACCCTTAACCCTTTCACAGCGAGGTCTGATTCTAACCCAACTGAAATATGCAAAATGAAACTCAGGCTTTTGGCATATGTCAGTTGGATGAAATCTGATTTATCTGCTATAGGAACTGCCAAATCTTGAAGATGTTGGTGTCCTTAGCAGTGAAAGGTTAGTAATTAAAAGAATGCATAGGGTAAACTCCTATTGCTAGGTCCACCGTGAAGGAAACTGACAACACAAGCATATGGAAAAAATATTAAAAACAACAGAATGTCAACCACACATGACTGATTCAAACAATTCCCCTGTCTGAAGACACTTAGCCACCCTTGATCAGATAGTTAATCTGGGGACAGTTGACCCCCCCCCCCCCCTCGCCTGTCTATGACTTTACTATTACTTTCTTTACTTTCTCCCCCGACCAGACCAAGGGGATATTTTACGCACAGTATGAGACATTTAAGTACGTCTTAAAACAGCTGCCTTCCAAACATACCATCACACTCCAAACGACCCGTTAAACAGTATGAGTCGGTGCATGTGAACGTGTGTGTTCGTTCAAGAATGTCTGCTATATTATGTGTCATATATATGCGCCGTGTAAAGGTGTGCGCGCGTGTAGAGAGTTAGAACTGAATATAATATGTGTATGTGTGTGTGAGTGAGAGAGATAGAGTATGTGTGTGTGTGGGGGGGGGGGGGTGTATGCATGTGTGTGTCTAAATGATGTGATGTAGCAAGAGGGAAGTGGGGGGCAATATGTAGCGGACAAGCCGGTTCGTCTGAACTCTAGCAGATGTGGAATGTGAAAAAGTCGACCCTATATTAGCGTTGTAGCCACTGGGTCGCGATAGGTAGCTGTCCTAAGTCTCCCCCTTTTCAATAATTCAGCCCGGAAGATACCGAGTAATAAGAAGCGCCTAGAGAACTAAGAGCAGTAGCCCCTATATTGAAAAAAAGAAAGAAAGAAACCGATACCGGATATTAACTGGATAGATGAAGCGTAGAGAAGAAGCCCTGATGACGTCTACACTTGGTCCAACCGAGTCAGTCACTTTATGGGGAGGAGAAGAAGAAGAAAGAAGAAGAAGGAGAAGGGGGAGGAGGAAAAGGAGGAGAAGAAGAAAAAGAATGAGGAGAAGGAGGAGAAGAAAAAGGAGGGGGAGGAGGAGGAGAAAAAGAAGGAGGATAAGGAGGAGGAGGAGAAGAAAAAGAAGGAGGGGAGGAGGAGGAGAAAAAGAAGGAGGATAAGGAGGGGAGGAGGAGGAGGAGAAAAAGAAGGAGGATAAGGAGGAGGAGGAGGCGAACAACTGTGTTGATCGCAAGGCCAATCTCCTAGAGGATGACAAACACAAACACACACATACACGGCAATTTATTCATGTGGGCGTGACGCGTACTTTTCGTTACCGGCGTGTCGTGTCGTGTCCGAGGTCAATTGGTAAACTGTTTATATTATACATATTGTAACTGCAAACTAACTACCAATTGTTATTACTACTTCTATTCCCTAACATCAATAACAATATCATGTGGGTCGGGTCACTTTGTGCCACGGACTGCCCCGGATTATCATATAATGTTGTACATACGTGTAATAATCTTCCCTTACAGAAAATCAAATCAAAAGTAAAACGTTCTCTTGTCAGCGAAAACGCAAAAGTAGCGGGGAAACAACATGGGTCAGCAGAAGATTAGTCTATACGTCATCAAAGCTCGCATAGGAAAGGCGAGGACTGCCTTTTTGATTTTAAAGACCATTTGGAAAACACACAAAATCACTACA
>JAUEKZ010037196.1:0-17794 GCA_031471865.1 Melibe leonina | reverse complement strand
GTAACATTGTAAAATAATTTCCCCGTTGAGGGATCAATAAAGTTATCTTATCTTATCTTATCTTATCTTATCTTATAGCCACACACACAAACACAAATTTCCGACTTACCAATGATGTGTCCACTGTCTTTCTTTGGTCCCCTGACAACAAACAGACACAAAAACAATCAACATCTCAATAATAGTAAACTATCAGACAGTATTATGATTATTTCAGTCAGAGGTCATCAAGAAAGATAATAAAAGGGTGATGACATTATATCTAGATAGAATTAATAATGACAAATGTAGAAATATTACAAAGAATGGGTCAGAAGAATGCAAGTGATATTTGATAACCAGAGAGAGATGGCTAATGTGGCTTGGGGATGTGTGCAGAAATAAAAATTGAAAGGGTGTCAAAAGATAATTTAGGTGGAAACAAGATGAGGACACGGGGATGACCAAACCTTTCTTTAGAGGAATGATTTGAGTAAAAGGGATTTAAAGAGCATCACAATTAACCTCATTGAAGCAGATGACGTCACCAGAGACAGACATCAGTGGAAGGCCGTGGCAGCCCTATGTGCCACTCTGCACATACGAAACTACTACAGGTAAGAACTAATGGTAAGACAGCATCTGTGTCCTACTTTGCTCCTTTCAATTGTGGTTTGGTTATAACTAGTGATGATAACACAAAAAGACCAAAAAGGAGGAAAATAGTCAGATTTATTTATAGAGACAAAGAAGAAAAATAAAAGAACCAGCTAAGAGGTAAAGAGGAGAAAATGTCATCAAAAAGGAGGAATTCCTCCTTTTCGGAGGAAAATTGGCATCACTGTATAACCAGTTAAATATCTTTTTTAACACATTTCAGGCCATACCAAAGGTGGATCTCATGGTGGGCTGACTTAAATATCTCACCCAGTTTCAGTACACTGACACCAGGGAAACCAGTCTTAGCATTTTTCCCATGTCTGGCAGGAACAGCTGCTAAATTGCGGATCTTAGGCGTGACGCGCTGACATTCAAACCACCGAATTATTGGTGCTGAGTCTAACGCTCCATCATGTAAAAAAAAGTAAATGTTGATAGGGTACTAGAATAAACTGAATGTAAAAAGGTGCATGGATGTGGTATGACCAGGTTTGAGAGTAACAAGACGTGATGTCGTTGCACTTACTGCAGTCTCTTGGACAGTTTGTTGGAGGACACAATTTCTCCCAGGGTGTACTCTATACGTCCAAGGAAGTCCTGTTTGGAATTGTGGGATAAAGTCAGACCTTTTTGTCACTTTGGAGTCATTGCGTATCAAAAAGCATCCATCATAATATAAGAACAAAACAGAAGTCTTGAATAAAAAATTGCATGTTGCATAGTTTTAGTATTGAAAGTTTTTTTGTTTTTTTTTTCAGGAAAAATAGTCATGATAAGAATATGAATAACACACGTAGAAACCAACAGTTTCATCACAGATGTAGAGCACAGTTTAACAGTGACACAGACACGCACAACACTCACATGTTTATTCAAGTCAGCGCTGGCAGAGTCTACATCGTACCTGGAACCAGACACAAGCGATGCTAGAGATTTCATACAATGTCAATATAGAAAATAATAATAATAATAATAATAATAATAATAATAATACTATAAACTTTATTTGTCGCAATGGGAAATTCTTTTTACACTGTGTCATCATCACAGCCATATTTGGTGTAAAAAGAGACTGTGGACTGTTTCGACATAACTGCTATTCCTTGAAGTAGACATAAAATACAGAAAATAAAAAAAGCCACAAAGTTATTGCAACTTCAGAATATAAACTAGAATCTTCCTTTTCTCACTCCATCTATAAATGTATTCATCCTCTTTTTTCCATTATTTAAAAAAAATTAATTTCTATTGCTGTTTGCATTTTAAGCTGAGTTATGTTCATGCCCCTTGAAGGCGCTGAGGCTGAATGTGTATCATCTAAGAATAGAGCCTGCTGGGAGGGGGGACGTTAGGTTCGAATCCTACCTGAGGCACTTAAGTTTCTCCTTGAGCAAGACAATTTTCTCCAATAGGAGGTGTATAATGGGTACCAACCCGCAATTTGGGTCGGGGTAAAGAAATCTGTGATGGACAAAGTCCAATCCAGAGAGTGGCATCTATTATCACTTGTCCGCTTCAAGCTATAGAAACTGGAATAAGCTCCGGCTTTATGCTCCAGAAGTGGTAGGCTTTTAAGGACTTACTGTTTGCCCCTTCAATACTCACACCTCAAACTTGAGTTTCTGCGACTGCTCAAAGAAGTAGTTCATGACAAATTTCTTAACAAAGTCAGGATTCAGGTTATTCCAAATGATTTCTGTCCTTCCAAACTAAAATAGAGAGAGGGAGAGAGATAGAGAAAAAAAAGCTGAATAAAACAATGAGAATTAAATCTAAATACAGCATTTAAAACTTGCACAGCCGCAGGCAACCCCAGGCTATATTTGCTTTTTAGCAGCATAATTTATCTATGATAGACAACGGTTATAAACCACATAGAGGAGAACAAGCAGCTTCTGAGCATTAATCTCCAATACTTATTGATGCTTGACACCAGCTACAGAATAGACAGACAGACATATTCCAATCACTCACACAACAACAGGGATATACAAGGATTATTACAAATACATATTCAAGTCTATATAACAGTTACCTTACTGGTGCAGTAGCTCAATAGGTAGAGCATACTTCTCAGAACTAATAGGCCAGGAGTTTTAACCCCAGCCATGTCATACCACAAACTTTAAAACCAGCATTTAATTTTTATCAGTGTCCCACCAGGGGCTTATCATCATAAAACTATAATGCTAAGACTGGCTGGCCTGGTGGCAGAAGATTGTGACTGTGAGATATTTGAGTGAGCCCTCCATTTATCTCTGTGTGGCAACTCGTTAACTTTTCTCGAGAGCTCTGCTTCTCATACTATATAAAATGTGTTAAAAAGAGTGTTAAACAGGCAACAACCTACCAACCAACAACAATTACCTCTTTCCAGCCACGGGACTGTGCGTCCTGGAAAAACAGCACAACCACTGCAGAGAAGAAGACGGAGAATTTGTTTATAAAGACAGTTTGACAAAAATATTATGTAATATTGTATAACATATTGTAGAACTGTTTTTTTACAGACATTTACAAGTAACATTTGATAAAAAAAATTATGGCAATTCAATTCATAGTTTTGGAAAATTAAGTTATAGTTTGAGATTTCTGTGGTAATTATTCCAAAGACTGATATGATATGTCCTCCTAATATTTACTCTATAGTATAATTGATGTATGTCTCCATGTATGTATTCTTATTATGATATTTTGAATAAAAATTTAGTATGGTTATGTGGCTGTATTATGGATATGTAAAGCGCATTGAGGCTTTGACATACAAATCTCAGTCATACAGCATCGCAGACTAGCCTGCCTAAAAGAAATTAAATTGGAACAGAACATGATAATGATAATAATAATATGTTATTTTTGTGATATAAATTTGGAGACTTACTGGGGTCGGACTTAGAAAAGACATCTGCATCGATGAGTTTCCTGCAAAATTGTTGAAAAGATTAGAGAGAGACCACTTTTAAAAATAATTTTCACTTTGCCATTTCTCTATAAAATTATTGAAAAGTAATAATAACTTTATCATAACATCTTAAAGAAGATTTGGCACGTTAACAGTGAGCGTGTATTGAAATCACACTGCAGGACAGGGCTTGGCTGGTTATTGCAGTCTGCGCATTTCAATGTAACGGGTCATTTCTTCAGCTGTGAAGCAAAAGAGTGAATTGTGTGTCTGTCTTGTAACACTTAGACCATGGTTGCCGTGGCAAGTCATGGGTTCGGATCCATCTCTGGCCAAAGTGAAAACTCATATCAAGTCCATTGAAAAATTGAATTAAGTAAGATATCTGAAACCTAGATAGCTACATCAGAAAACATAAGGTCTTTATCAAAATCGAGTCCCCTGTTACAAATAAGTCGAGCTTCCAAGAAAAACAAACTTAGGCAAGCAAATAGGCTTTAGCGTCATTTGACACCCAGATTGCGCATGCAGTCCAATCCGGTGAGAGCGGCTACTCCCTCACTCAGCCTGCCATCTTGAATTTTATGAAGAGAAGATTGCGCTGCAAAGGTCTGCCGATTTCCTCCAAGGCTAAATTTTGTGGATGATCTCTGTCTCTCTCTTTAAGTGCGTTTGTGTGTGTTGTATGGGAAATAACAAACTTGCTGAACTTAGCAATTTTGCTTGTTTGATAAATATTCATCAACATTAGCCCTGTGCGACCATAGCCTTTGTCTTTTAAACTTGTGGCCAAGTGGTGTTGTGATGTGGTAGTAGGCCTCTTTTTCTAGGGTTTGTGTTGTCTCAATAAGATTTAGTATTTGTTGATCAAATGATACTAATAGGTCTTGCTATGGCGTATGCAGTGTAGTAATATAGTATGCACTCTCTCTCTCTCTCTTTTGCTTGTTTGATTAACATTCATCAACATTACCCCCCACCACAAGTTTTCTCTCTTTGATCTGAACATGATAATGTTGATAATCATAGCAACAATCCTCAATCATTGACAGTCATCTTAGCTGTGATTAAAGTGAGCCGTGATAAAAACCAACATTTTCAAATTTTGATAATCAATATCTAAGCTGAAGACATTCAAAGAAGACTAGAACTTGTTCTTTGCGACAGATCTACATCGAGACTAGAAACGCAAAATTATGTGCGTCTATGCGATGCCTTCACAATTCACAAATCACACCCAAAACTATTGCTTGCTGAACGACCAAGATTTCAGAAATACTGCACATGCGCGATCCGGGTGTCGAATGACAGCTAAAAAAAAAAGGTCTGTTTTCCTCCCCACCAAAAGGAAAGGCTACCAACCAGCGATCAGCCATTTTCACTGGATATTACCATTTTATGTTAAAGAAGAATCTTGGAGTATGGTAGATAGATTATTTCGAAACCACCATTGTCACACAGTGTCCTGTCTTCCAATTCCAGGATATTTTTCATTGGGTTGTGTTTTATACCAAAACAACTTTGAGCAGCCTTCATTCCGAGATTATTTTGTTTTATCGAAATGCAATTGCTCAGTATTTTAAATTCCAATACTTTATACAGCAAAAAATGCACCGAGGACAAGGGTTACACAAGTTGGACAGATGAAACCTTGGGCAAACCCGATTGTAAATAAACATGCAGAGAAGCAGGAAGTTCATTGTTTGTTATGATTTGAGTCCAAACATCACAACTTACCTGCAAGAGACTGACAACTCCACCAGAGTTGCTGGGGCGATTCCCGTGCCGGGCTGAAACCCTCCCACTTCTGCCATTTCGTTAAAAAATGACTTTTTTCTTCTTATCTCACAGTTTGTGCGTATATCTAGAAAAATGATCGTGTAAAGTCCTCAAACCTCTGTGTCGGATGCGAGTGTGTTGACTAATGACGTGAGGTCGACGATTCACCTTTTCTTATGCGAGAGCGAATGATGCATTGAACGAGTGTGTTTGTAAACTCGATTTCGACACACATTGCGCAAGATTTGCTTCGCAGTCTAAAAATACATTATGATGGAAAATTTTAATCTTTGATATTCAAGAAATCATATCTATTTTTTTTCTTCGAACCCTTGAATTTCTAATTTGGTTGGGTAGACATAAAATGGGGATAGTTAGAAAATATATTTGGAAATTGTAGATTTGATATGGCACCCACTAGGCCTAACAAATAAAAAAAACTTTAGATACGGTATTTTCTAAGAACCGTAGACTAGAGCTCTAGCCTATGCTAAGAACGCAGTTTGCTTGCCAAAGCACAAAAGCATGCACTCTTTATCTATCTCATGAAACAGGATCCGTCTATTAAGACCTAACATCTAATCTTATCAAGAAGGTTATTTAAGGACAAAAATGGATCTTTACTTCATGATCAGGTACCAATTGGGTATTCAGTAAGTCCGAACAAATTTGATAATCTTTGTTTTTATTTCTATATTATCAAGTACGAATTTCGAAGCCTTTTTTACACAGTTTACAGGTAGGATAGCAACTTTGTTGGCATTGTTCTCATTCGCCCCTTCGCCCACCCTTCAACATGTAGATGGGACCGGACCTTGCTGATCTACACAATTAGGTATTAGCCAAGGGGGGCTTTACAGAAGCTTTCCTTGGTATTAGCCAAAGTGCTCTACAGTTTTTAGCCTTTTCTCAGCAAGGTCTGATTCTGACACAACTTTAATATACACAATTTTGAAACCGTGCATGTTCTTATACCAGATAAATCAGATTTCAGCGAACTGACATAATATGCCACAAGCCTCACTGAAATCCAATTTATCTGGTATGAGAACTAGTAGGTCTTAAAGATTTTGGTGTCCTTAGCATTGAAAGGGTTAAATATCACTTCGGGTCACTATGACCGTGACCCAATTCAGCCGTACGGGCGCCTCGGTGATTTCTAAGAAATTGAGTAGTCTAGGTCTAATGACAGTAATGTGGGGAGCAAGCACGGGAAACTGGAAATGACAAGAAATGAGCCTCGAACTCGAGATAATAATATGCAGTGCAGAAACGAGACAAAGCCAAAGAAAGCAGAAAAGTGGAGAAACAGAAAATTGACCAGTGGGGAATCAGTTATGGCACCCATCGCTCTTGTCCCACATCCAAATTTTCCCTCGTGCAACTGTCAGGCGGTTGTCGTGTCCTTTGTATTTCATTCAATGTTCGCGGTGGGCCAGGGGAACTAATAAATGTGTAACCAAACCGTTTTGAGGTTGTTGTTGATGTCGTCGTCGTGGTGTAGTTGTTGTTGTTTTTGTTGTTGTTGCGTGCACACGCATTTTCTTAATTAATCCTACGTTGACGGATAGTTGGATTGAAAATAATATTTAAAAAATATAAAAGGAAAAGAAAAACTTGCACCAAATTTGATGATCGGCGACTTGCAAGTGTTTCTACTAAGAAGAGCAACTCTTCATAAACAAAAATATCTTCTTTTATTCTACGGTTACTTCCCATTAACAACTGCTTTTTATTTCTTTTCATTTTTCGCCCTTTTCGTCTTTTTATCCTTTTATGTTTCTTTCCTTTCTTTTTTTCTTTTCTTTTTTTTTCTCTCTTTTTCACATTTTATTTATCTCGCCCCCCGCCCCCTGTCCCATTTCTATATTGTGTTTGTTCGTTAATTGTTTCCTTTCTCTCTATTTTCCTTTCCTTTTTATTGATATGTCCTTTGCAAACAGTGACTTTTCATTGTCTTGCTCAATAAGAAAATATACGAATTATATCCATAAATTGAATAAGCAGGCGTTTTAATGACCAATCGACGTTGTGAGAAGGGAAAAAATTATAATGCTTCTCTCGTTTCTCTCTCTCTCTCTCTCTCTCTCTCTCTATCTATCTTTCTCTCTCTCTCTCTCTCTCTCCTTTTTCACTCTCTCTCTCTCAAGGAAAAACCTAGGTACCCCAACCGCCTACACGAGGAATCGAACTCAGTCCTCCCCTACTGCGTGCTGCCTTATTGTCAGTTCAACCATCATGACTCCCACGAGACAAGTTGTTTTAAAAATAATCAGAATGACATGTTTGCCCAGAGTTTGGTCGTTATTCTGTTATGATTATTTCATATTTATCTCTTGTAATAAATGGCATCTCTCTCTCCCCCTCTCTCTCACTTTCTCTCTCTCTCTCTCTCTGCGTCTCTCTCTCTCTCTCTCTCTCTGTCTGTCTCTCTAGCCTTTGTCACTCCCTGTGGAGTATAGGCCATCAACAACCGTCCTCCATTGATCCCTATTTCGGGTCTCTTTCTCTCTCTCTGTCTTTCCCTCTCCCTCCCTCCATACCTCTCGTTCTTTCTCCATCAATCTGTCTCTCTGTCTCTCGTTTCTCCCCCCCTCTCTCTCCCTCTCCCTCTCTCTGTCTTTCTCTCTCTCCCTCCATATCCTTCGTTCTTTCTCCATCCACCCCTCTCTATCTCCTTTTTCACTCTCTCTCTCTCTCTCAATGAAAAACCTAGGTACCCCCACCCCTACACTAGGAATCGAACCCAGTCATCCCCTACTGCGTGCTGCCTTATTGTCAGTTCAACCATCGTGACTCCCACGAGACAAGTTGTTTTAAAAATAATCAGAATGACATGTTTGCCCAGAGTTGGTCGTTATTTTGTTATGATTATTTCATATTTATCTTTTGTGATGATTTACATCTCCTTCTCCCTCCCCTCTCTCTCTGTCTGTCACTCTAGCCTTTGTCATCCCTGTGGAGTATAGGCCATCAACAACCGTCCTCCAATCACCCCAATCTCGAGCATCTCTCTCTCTCTCTCTCTCTCTCTCTCTCTCTCTCTCTTCTTCTTCTTCTTCTCCTTCTCTCTCACTTTCACATCAACAATAGTCATCCATTGAGTGTTCCCCCCCCCTCTCTCTCTCAACCACTCCATCTCTCTCGTTCATTCCACGTCTTCTTAAATCTCTTGACATCTGCCATTAGATCTCTCCTCCATGAAATATATTTTTGGCTTTCATCTTTCCCCTTCTTACCTACCCTGGGGATTTCCATGTTAGGGCTTGTATTGCTATACTTGTTTGAGGACGCCCTTAATGTCTGTCTAATCCATTTTCATCTCCGTTCAAGTGTATTGGAGTTTTGTGTTGACTGATGGCATGGATGATTTACACAATGCTGTGCTGCCTTTGCGTTCACAGAGTCCGTTGTCCCTGTTGTCTACACGTGAAGAAAAAAAACCAAGTCTCTGTAGCAACGAGGATGGGCAAGCGGATTGGCTTGCAGTCTTGTTGTGCTATCAGCCAGGCGATGGTTGCCGTGGTAGGGGTAGAGTCCAAGGTTCGATCCCGCTAGGGACACTTTTCTCTCTGTTTTTCTATTTGTTTGTGCTTTCTTTGGCTTTGTTTTGTTTGAATTATAAACTCTCTGGATATTATGTGCTGGAATTAAATATCTAGATGTATAATTTTAGTTTATTTATGTGTGTTTGTGTGTGTGTGTGTGTGTGTGTGTGTGTTGGTGTGTGTGTGTTTGTTTGTGTGTGTGTGTGTGTGTGTATGTTTGTATGTTTGTATTTGTATGAAACTATTATAATACACTGAATGTGTTAGTCCAAAGACATTCGAAGAGTTAGACCTTAGTGTTTGGTCACGTACCCGTCCGACCTAGGAGACACAACAATGGCGTCAATTATGATAATTTTTACGTACATCAAAATTACATATGAGGAGCCAAGATGGCGGACAATTGTCGTAATCGAATGATCGTGTCTAATTTGCTTGGCTCCCCATATGCGGTGCGCACCATTTTTCATCGCGAATAGAAAGTCTAAGGTCTATATCATGTAATGTCTTTGGTTGTGTGAAAATATGCCTTGATGCTATCATTGTACCAACACACACAGTTGTGTGATGGTGAAGTTGCTGGCATGATTGTGATTACTACAGTCTATAGGAGGAGAAGGGAAGGGATGGAGGAAGAGATGAAGATGATAAAGAAGAATAGTAATGAGAATATTATGTTAGAAGATGAAGAAAAGAAATTCAAAATGAACGAACGTTGCATTTTTTTAAATAATCTGTTTATTTTAACTTTTGAGATGTGTACTTATTGTGAAAGACCCAAATAAATAAATAAGATAAAACAAATAGTAATGAATAAGTCAATTAGTAAACTACTAAATGAATGAATTCATAAATTAATGAAGAATGAAGGAAGTTACAACATAAACAAATGAATAGCTAGTCTAGTAAAAACGTTAAAAAATGTATAGACAAGAGAGATAAACTGATGATAATTTAATAAAAGAATGAACAAAGCATTAAATAGGAATACAAACTAATATACCTACTACAAATGAAAAAAGATACAAGTTAATGAATAAATTAAAATCAATGGCTATCAATAAATGAATATCAATAAATGAATAAATGAATAAATAAATAGGACTTCTTTAACCACCGTTGTCGTGAACGCGGAGTCTATTCCTTGCAAAGTTAGGTAGAAACATCAATGGCAAAAACTAGCAGTGAACTTAACAAAGAGTGGGAGATGGGACTAGACTGTCCCTTCACCGTCTATCGCACAGCAGCAGACAAACCCACAACAACTCGTGAGATCACAGGTCATATAAACCACTGGACACTTCCAGCACCACCACTACACAACCCTGACCTTCCACACAACCACCACCATCATCCATCTATCTAACTCTTAACTCACAGCATCCACCCTCACTCAGGACAAACTGTTCTCCTCGTGACCTGTGTGACCTCTCTAAACCCTTTGACCTCTACTCTTTGCTGCGAGATGTAAACACAATTTTACAAACTAAAAAAAAAAACGAAAAAAAAAAAAAAAAAAAAAAAAAAAAAAAAAAACAACTTTCAAAACTTTACCCAAAAAAAAAGCAACAACAAAAAAAACCAACCAAACAAACAAAAAAGTTTAATAAAGAAATGAGGAATGATAACGTTGAAATTGAATGATTTTGATTATTTGATTGAGATTTTCTCTCCGTCCTCTTCTTTCTACACACTGATTTTCTCACTGACTCACCCAAAACTGACACACCATCAATTTGTTTCACCAACATACCATACAGTGATACAGTCAGTCAGTATTCATGTTTAATTTACACACCAGTTCTCTTTCTTACTCACCTGACATTGTCGATTAATATTTATGAACAGATAGACACAGCAATCGCGCAAACCAATAGGAGTAATTCCTTTCCACGGTAAATAGATTTGCTGGGATATAATCGATTTGGGTCTCTCTGTATGTACTATATTAATTATTATTAAATGAAAGAGAAAGCGAGTACCTAAAATTGTGTAGATGTCATATGGATATAAAATATGAAGCGCTTTGAGGTTTCGACGTAAAATTGCACTTTGTATTATTATGATTATGAGTATTATTATCATTTTTACGGTATTGTTATTTATTGTCATCATTATTATCATTAATCTTATTATGAAGAGTCGTGACATGAAATTCAGATTTAAAAAAATCTTTATTTAATCACACACAAATACACACAAAGGCACACATGCCTCCATCCCCATTCATACATACACACACACATACACACACATACACACATATGCCCACATTACCCTCAATACACACACGCACACATGTATGCACACACACACACACACACACACACACACACCCAGACTACAGATTGAAACAAATCACGGATTGAATCGATAAGGCCATGCATTAATATTGGTATGGATCCAACCAGTTTGAGTGTGGGGGGGGGGGGGGGCGGTTGAACACAACGATAATAAACTTATTGCATTTCGTGATCAACTTACAATGTACGCACGTCCTTTAAATATCAATACGTCAATGACTACTTGATTGAAGTATTACTACATGTATAAAGAAAAGATGATATCATCTAATAGAGCTTGTTGACAGCAGTGTTGAAGGTTCTCCAAATTCAATTAAAGATTAAGCATGCGCAATAAAAAGGGAAATAACTGAAAAAACATCTTATAACCTTTAATAGTATTAGTAAGAGAAGAAAAAAAATAACCACAGTGGACTGTTTGATTTTGGTCTTGATCCCAAGTTTCTCACCTGGCTCTGTGATTGATCATATTTGGCTGCAGGGACGTACACAGTATGTCAAATTGCTCCAGAATTTACCACCAGACATAGAGCATGGCCACAACACTACATTGTTCTATGGTATTTTAAGCGGTGGAAAACAAAATCAAATCAAAAACAAAAACAATTTAATCATTTCTATGTGAAATTGAGCAAACGATTGGAAGTGATGATTTGTATGAAAAAAATATTACGTAGTTTTAACACGGTCTTCATATATTTTTTTTACAACCATGATATGCATAGGTGAGGCGTAGAGGGAGGCATCTGATTAGGAAGTTTATATACGTACCTATATGCATTTATATGTTAAAAAGCACAGTGAATACAGTATTATTACTGTTAAGTTTATACACAATTGCAGATGTGATATATTATTACAATGGACCCTGGATACTTCGACATTGCTTTTATCGATTTTTGCCATAAGTCAATGGAATCTTTTTCTCTAACCCTATCCTTTCTTCTTATCTATCTACAATTGATGTTCATATTTGTCGATTTATCTTGCTGGTCTCATGGACCTAGCTCATCTAGAGTTCGCTGTATATATCTTTATACATGAATACATTCGTCAGTGGCATTTCCACCAAGAAACAAGGCACAACTAGACATGAATTTACAGCAGTTGGTACAATCATAACAGTGCTGGGGCGGCAAAGTGAATTATATACAATAGGTAGAGCATTTAGTATAATATCCTCCGATGGCTCTTGTTGGTTACATTTGTTGCCTGTATATTGTCCTTATTTTCATGTCTTACACAACATAGGTCATATCAAAGGCGAAGCTCTCTAGACAAGTTAACGTGCTGCCACACAGAGATAAATGGAAAGCTCGTTCGAATATCTCACCTAGTCACAGTATGCTCACACCAGGCCATACAGTCTTAGCCCTGTTCCCATAACACCGAGTGCCTAGCGGGACAGCTGCTCAAATACCGATTTAAATTATGACGCGGCCGGGATTCTGTGGGTTCTGAGGCGAATGCTCTGCCATTTGAGCTATGGAGCCGCTAAGCCTTACATAGGCCTAGAATCACTCTCGTATAAAGGTGGCGCATAACTCAGAAGGCTCTTTGTGCCATAAACCTTTCACAGCGGGATCTGATTCTCGCCAAACTGAACATACAAACTCTTCAAAATGTGCTTGTTCTTATATCAGATAAATCAGATTAAAGTAGAATGACATATGCCAAAAATTCAGGCTTTTGACATAAGTCAGTCCATTTAAATCTGGTATAGGAAGACACGTCTTGAAGATGTTGATGTATTTAGTTAATGGTAAGAGAAATTACCTCAGCAGCGAAAGGGTTAACAACACTACTACTTATATTCATGGTAGGTAAGGGACACATTCTTACAACACATAGAGCAAAGGCAAGCTGCCGGTATAAGATAGATTAACAGGCACAATTCAGTTTTCAGGATGACGACAATGTGTCGTCAAACCAAAAGGGTTTGGGGGCGGGGGGAGGGGGCGGCTCCGAATTAATTGTCTATCTCCGATAGGCCCGTGTTTGGCACACGGCGCATCGGACCTGCTGTTAATCTAGATTTCTCCAAATGGAAGACACTGAGCTTAACCAAATACCTACTAGTCTACAATAGAATATGATTACCTATGTGAAGTGATAATATGGTACATATATATATATATTTCATGGTATAGTCATTATCTGCCTGAGCAAATCATTGGAAGAGTCGACTGATAAGGCAAGAAAAGAGGCAGACAGCCCTCATTCCCATTACCCACACCCTTCTCCTCCAATTCCCCCGCTCCCTTCCCATTTCCCCAAACCCCATTCCATTTTTATTCCCTCCCCTTCCCACTTCCATTTCCCTTCCCCTATCCCCCCCCCCCCCACCTTCACCTCCCCCAAACATATTTTACTAGGCACGCCCCTATTCTGATGTCCAAGTACTATTAATGTCCAGCTTGGTTTGATCAGATCTAGTGGGAGTCGCTATGGTGGTCACTAGTCATCATCTCAATGGATGACGCGGAGCTGTCCAGCTTGAGGGTTTCGAACCCACCGCAATCGACGAGGAAGTCTTCGGGCTTGAGGTTCTGGCAGCTTTCCAAAGTCTGGAAATGAGGGTACATGTGTTTAGTGCAGTGGGTGAGTGTGGGTGAGTTGAGGAGTGTGGGTGTGTGGGTGTGTGAGTGTGTGGGTATGTGAGTGTGTGGGTATGAGAGTGCGGTGTGGGTGTAGGGAAAGAGAAGAAGGTTGGGGGAGAGGTGGATAAGGAGAGAGAGGGGAGTAGGCGGAGAGAGGGGCGTGAGGAGAAACATATCGAAAGAGAGAGAGAGAGGCAGAGAGAGTGAGAGAGAAAGGCAGAGAGAGATAGATAAATATATAGATAGAGAGAGAGGCAGAGAGAGAGAGAAAGGCAGAGAGAGAGAGAGAGAAAGGCAGAGAGAGAGAGAGAGAAAGGCAGAGAGAGAGAGACAGACAGACAGAGAGATAGATAGATACATAGATAGATAGATAGAGAGAGAGAGAGCGCGGCAGAGAGAGAGAGAAAGGCACCGAGAGGGAGAGAAACAGAGAGAAAGAGGGGGAAACACACACGACACACACACACACACACACACACACACACACAGAGAAGGGGGAGGGAGGGGTGGGGAGTTCCTTACCTCCGAGGAGAGTGTGACAGCCTTCCTGGCCACCTGCACAGCATGGTGAATGGTGGCACACACGTGACGTCTGGGGACTTCGTTGTAGAAACCTGACTGGGACAGCATCGCCCGCACGGGACCTGCAAAGGTCAAGGTGAAGATCAAAGTTAAGGTCAACACCGATGTATGATACAATCCAAAGTTGTCATACAATACAAATTATAATAAAAGTTAAAGGTCATGACTGCACTGTATGCGTTGAGACAAAATACTCACAACAATGACTGCACAGTTCTAGCCCACACAATTGTGTGATGTTGTCACTGAGAGAGGAAAATGGTGAATACTATTCACTTGGTTGCGGGCATGTCATGTTGTCTTTATGAAGTCAAACGCACACAGTCTATACAGAGGTCATATGCTTTTGACGTCATGATGACGACAGCACATAATTCTGTGTGTTACAGTGTCAGTACAAGGCTGGTATTGTTGTGAGTATTTTGACTGAACGCATTCAGTAGAGCCGTACATTCGGAACAGAAGCATGTTCATGTTTCGAGTTGTCGTGACGACATCTTGTTCTTTGATCCGGACCGGTTCTGGTGTCGAAAATTCGAAACATTGCTTGCTGGATCGGTTGACGGGTCAAATAGCGCAAAGGTCAAGTATGGGGAACTTCCTGTTCCTAGTTAATTTCCTGTTCCTAGTTATCCTAGATCACGTCAGAAATACAGTATTTTTTAATAAGTTTTTTTATGTAAAAAACATACCACTGTTTGAATGAAATAGTAATCTCCTCTTATACATTACCTTAAATTTTATTAGAAAATTCACATTGTCTCACAGACACAATTTAGACAGCCATATCAGGAACAAATGCTTGTTCCTGTTTACCTGTTCCTACTTAAGTATGTTCCTGGTGTTCTCGATCTCGATGACAAATTCCCGCACGACTATGGCATTCGGTCTTTAGCGATATCTGGATCCATTGCCATTGTTTTTAACAAAATCACGGGTGTCGTAGCTCAAACGGTAGAGCGTCCGCCCAGGAACTGGTTCTTGGTAGATCGGTGGTTCGGACCCGGGCCCTGTCATACGTTAAAATCGGCAATTTAGCAGCTGTCCCGCCAGGCACTGGGCGTTAATGGTAAGTCCTAATATTGGTTGACCAGGTGTCAGTATATCGTGACTTAGCAAGATATTCGAGTGACCCCCTCCCCCCCCCCCCCGTCTCGTCTATCTCTATGTGTTGGTAGCTCGTTATCTTGTCTAATATGACATTATAGCGCCTTAAGTCTAAAACTCTCAATAAATGATAAAATAACGCAATAAAACATACAACCTCTCCACCCCATCTCTCTCTCTCTTTCCCCTCCTCGCTGTATTCCCGTATCTCACCTTTACACTCCCCCAGGTACACGTCAATGTCCACTGCCTTGTATTCCAGAATGATCTGTGAAATTAAACATTTTGATAGTAAGATTCGCTGTATTTATCACCATGGATTTCAGACTTGTGGTATATGTTTTTCAGTCCACAGCAATCTGATTTATCTGGTATAAGTATAAAAAGAACAGGCAAATCTTAACCCCTCCACAGCAAGGTGCGATTCTAACCAAACAGAATATACAAGATAATATTCAAAATTCACCTGCTCTTATATAAGATAAATCTTGGTGTCATATATCTGTCCACTGATATCTTATAGATCTGGTAAAAGGACAGGAAAATTTTAAAAATGCTGAGAAAACCTTAGTAGTGAAAGGCTAAATCAGGCTTTTGGCATATTATGTCAGTCTACTGGAATCTGAGTTTATCTGGTATAAGAAGAGGCGCAAATCTTGGATATTTTGATTTTATTTTATATATCTAGTTACTAGTTTGACCAGAAATAACCCTAGTATTGAAATGGTTAGTTACCACGAAACTTGACGGCGGCTTTCAATCCGTGCACGCCTGTAATAAAATATTTCATGATTGGGTATACAGTACGAAACTGCTGCCTTCCTTACCTCCTTAAGCACCCTGACCGTGACACTGTCCACGTACTGTACCGCCGAGCCGTCGATGACAATTGCGTAGGTTTGCCCATCCCGACGGGAAGAGGGACCGTGGAACTCGTGCAGTCTGTCGTGCCCCTCGCACCGCTCATCCGGATACGTGGCTGATGTCCCTACGCACACCTGCCGAGAAAGGAAGCACGTAAAATAAATGATGCCGGGTTTGAATAATCGGCTATGGGAGGAAAACGAATACATTTTCTAAAACGCTTTTAGTCGAAATCTCAAAGAGGTTTACTTTTATTAGGGAGCGCCTAGATCCTATGAACCATGGGGTAGGGCGCTATATAAATTATATTTATTCTTATTATTCTTACGATTACTCCCCCCCCCCCCTCGCCTTACCGGCCAACACATAGTAGGACAAAACGAGAACTTACTAGAGCGCGTTGCAATTTTGTTTGTGGGACAAGACATTTGCTGTATGATGGATAGGAATCCATTTCGACAGTAGGGACTTCAAGTCCCCGCAAAAAAACCCCATTATCTTCAGCACAAGACTGACGAATGCGCCCCCTCTCCCCCATATAATTTAGGTACTCGCTACAAATATAAGGAAATAAAAATAACAAAACATTTAAGACTTATCATTATGAGATAACCAATCAGTACCATTATTTTCATTATCACTATAATTATTATCATTATCATTATTGTCATTACCAGTGCCCTAACTTAACCCTGACCTCTGCCCTTCTGACCCCTACTACTGGCCACCCTAACACGTCCCTGTAGCGTCGTGCAGTTACAGTTCAAACCAAAAAAAAAAAGAAGAAAGAAAAAGATGGCAACGATAAATACCTGGTGATGCCTCAGGGTCATATCCGTCTCCTTGAGTTTGTCCTTGGCCTCTTTCAAACGGTGCGGGTCTATGCCGGTTTCTTGGATGATAGCTTGCCGGAAGTAATCCATGTTAGCAAAGTAGAGCGGAGCCTCGAACTGGAAAATCTTGATGCCTTGCACCGGGACGGCCTAGAACCGCAGGAAGTTTGGAGACACCGGAATTAGAACTCTTTGCACAGACAGACAATGCGGGATGTTCGAAATTCTTTTCAGACATAGAGAGATCCTAACTACCGAAGTGGGTTATTCTTTTTTTGTTGTTGTTGGAATGATTTGATTGAGATATTTGTATTTATCAATTAAATTTCATGTAGATAGATCTTAGAGCGTCAAAACTGCGAGAGGTTTATTCGAATTGGGAGAGAAAGAAAAAAGGTAAAAGAGTGTTGAACGCGAGTGCTATAGGAGACAGAGAGAGAGAGAGAGAGAGAGAGAGAGAGAGAGAGAGGAGGGAGAGGGAGAAATAGACAGCAATAACGAGACAGAGAGAGAGAGAGAGAGAGAGATAAACAGGGAGGGAGGTATAGAGGGAGAGAGAAAATGGAAAAGGGAGAAACGAAATGGTGTGTGTGTGTGTGTGTGTGTGTGTGTGTGTGTGTGTGAGAGAGAGAGAGAG
>JAUEKZ010037085.1:0-17802 GCA_031471865.1 Melibe leonina | reverse complement strand
CAAAAACATGGGGGATGACCATAAGTCTGTTAGGACAACAGGCAGGACCAAGACTGAGCTAACAGATACAAAACAGCAGTGTGTGTAAGACTGAAAAAAGTAAGATGACAGGTAAAGCAAAAGAGAAGATACAGAAGAAGCGACCACCAGAGGCGCCCGCAAACATGTCTTTTATAAAAGATCAGCACCAAACACATCGTAAGTGCAAGATGCTTGAGATCCTGATAAAAATCTTTATGTAGCTCCTATTGCTTACATGACAGCCAACAATGACAGCATGGGTTCACAGGAACGAAATGGATCATTTCAGTACACTATTAAATTTCCAAAGAAATTAAAAGACACTTTCGGTGAGATTACAAAAGGAAGACTTAGAATATTTGTAACAAGGCGAACCAGCTGTCCATGTCTGCCAAAAGAAGTAACTAATCCATAAAGGGGTGAAGGAAAAAATGTTTGTGGACACTTGAGTTTGGGTATAGTAAACCATTAATCCTATTAACTATTAGCAATGAAACCTGAAACCAGCACATCATGACAGCAGCTGAGAAGGAAAAAACTCCACTGGAAAAATTTCAAGCTGCAGATGCTATCTAATGAGGTTTTGAGATTGACTCCCCTGAAACAAAGTGACAAATGGAAACTTTGCTGTCATTATACAGTGTGTGCGAAAAAATTACCCGAAGTTAAAAAAAAAAGTGGAGGCTTATATAGCGCTTATATCCATGAGTGCTCATCGCGCTTTACACTTTTTTACTTTCCCCGGCCAACAGCAAACATTGAAACACATAGGACAAGACAAGTGCCTGTTAGGCGAGTTACAACTTGTTTGCGGGACAAAGACACTGCTGTATGGAGGGCCAGGTACCCATTTTACTGCTAGGTCGACAGTTGGGTTTTCTGGTCCCGAAAAAAAATTCCGCCTCTGAAGGGGATTGAACCCAGGACCTTCAACACAACAGTCTGATGCTCTAACAACTGAGCTATTGCGCACTATAACTAGAAAAGTAAAGACCGGGTTGGAAATTTTTTTCACAAGAAAAGCTCTTAATCAATAAATATATATTACATCATTAGTTAAACTATGATATCAATTTCTAAAGCATGACTAAGCCTAAGCAGCAATGCATATCCTAAGTCAACACTTTGTATGTCGACAAATGCTATTAAATAAAAAACAACCATCAAGTTACGTGTACCTGTAAATACCTTAATATACACCAAACCTTACATGCAAAAATAATTGAAATTTCCCTGGGAAAGACTACTACACAACAAATAAAATGCTCCACCTCCATAGGCAAGAATAAATTTAGAAAGGAATGTTTCATATTTGAAAGCGAAAAGAACAATAAGATTTCAACAAATTTTTAGAGTCTGGAATACCAACAAAAAAAAATTATGTTTAAAAAAGAATGACAGAACATATCCCATAAAAATAAGCCTAGACCTACCATTCTATAATAAGTCATTCACTAAGCAAGTTGCACGATTTAAATATATTGCTCATGTCTAGTTACCTCTATCTTTCTACCTATTTAAACAAGCCTGAATAAATTCACCCAATTCACCCCTCCCCCCACCTAATTTATACACATATAACCTTTTACATACTGTAATACACAAGTATACAACAGTGTCCATAATATCAATGTTTTAACAAGTTGGAGTTTTGAATTTATATCTTATATATCTATATCAAAAGAATTATGTTACCAACTCTAAATCAAAATAAGTACTGGATTATCTTCTCAGTAGAAAAGAGATTTAGTCGAAGACAATAATTAACACATACATCAAAATTTTAAGATACATACATGCCCCATAGGAGTGGTAAAATAATCGTTTTCATGAAACCTGCATAGATAAAATATATATTATATACAAACAGGAATGCAAAAGTATACATTTGAAAGATTGAGGAAACATTGGTCATAAGCTTAAGATGGAAGAACAAATGATTAAGTGCATCAGCATGTCCAACATGTAGTAACAATATTTCAACAACTTTACCACTAATCCATCAGTCATGAGTAAAAGAAATATATGTTTCAAAAGGAATAATTTTGCTCCACTAAGTTGCCAACATATAAGGGCAAATATGCCTTTAAACATGACTTTGTCCCATTCAGAGATGAATTATTTGTCTACAGATCTTACAATATCATGTGCAATGTGCATCCGGCTTGGCTTAAATAAGAGAAAAACCTTTCGACATGTTGATCAACATTTAAGTACAACGCAGCAATTTAAAAAAAGGAAAGTTGTAAGAATATTATATAAGTCGTGTGAATAAATTAAAAGTTTATCTATTACTTTCATTCTCAGAGGAAAATGACTCACAACAGCGCAGGCTTGTGCCACAACCTTACCTCGTACACCAAATACATGTGAGCCATTCAAACTCTTTTTAATCGAGCTGAGCCAAGTTTTGCAGTGATTACCTATCATGATTGAGTATTGGAGAATAATGTTGCACCTTTCTGAAAAATAATTGTTTGGTCCTCGCATAAGTATCTTCTCAATCTCCAACCATATTGCACTAAAATAATGATAATATTCCTTCTTAGCTATCAATTTTTAAAACTTTTTTTCCAGTAACCATTACCAATTTCTAAACCTTTCACAAACTTGATGTATAGTGATTCAAGGTATAAAAATAACCCGTCTCAGTAAAGAAATGACTCAGCAGGCACCAAATTAGATAAGCAAAGGGAAAAAACCCATTGCAAAAAATAAGCATAACAAACAGTCTTACCATTACAATGTTGCACTAAACCAATATATACAAAGATCTACAAACTTGTGTGGGAATAAAGATGCCTTCATGTTTATGAGAAGAAGGCTGATTGTCAAAAACAAACGTTTTCTATCAATCAAGTCATCATAACAGAAATCAAACACCATTTATTGTCTTATTGAGTTCACTTGTTTCTGGGAAGGAAATATAAGCGAGGAATTTGTCCACCATCCATGTTTGAGCGGTTATGCTTTACTTTTTTAGCATTGCTGAAGGTGAAGGTCACGCTGCCATGATGGACTTTGCTCTGTCCACTGGCTCCCATGTGAGACGGGGGCCCAGTGATGTAGACCTCTAGGGTATACGGCTTCTTACTGTCAATTTTCACAGGCCGTTCAAACATTACAGGCAAGATGACTCCCGCCCCTTTGATTTGGATACTCTCCATAACGACATCTTTCTTTTTCCTGGTCAGAATGGTATCCACTTTGTACTTGCCCTCTCCTTCTTTCTTGGGGCCGTACACACTAAAACCGTACAGGTATACACTTCGGTCAGTACAAAAACTAATAGCATCCGCTCTTTTGGCATCATTTACATCTGAACCATGGACCTCTTGTAAACGCGTTACCTGTTAAAGAAAAGACAATTTTATCAAGGTATGGAACCTTAAAGGAGAAAAAAAATCACCTTACTATCTTTTAAAAACCCTCTCATTCTATCAACATAGGCAAGGACTAAGCAATTACCTCCTACAAGAAACTCAGAAGATTAGCAAATTAATTGGTAAAAACAACCTGAAAATGCTCAAAGCCATTCAAGTCTAACCCAATCGTGGCTCACATTTTCTCTATTTTTTTCTTTCTTCAAATTGGTGTCATACATTCAGTTTTTTTTCTCCCCAATGAAATGTGTGACAAATGTATAATTTCCAATATTGGATGAACAAAAGTATATCTTATATTTACTCTTATTACAATCCGAGAGTAGCCGATCATTCATAAGTAACATTTTCATATGGGTTTCTTAACCCTTTCACAGCAAGGTCTGATTCTAACCCAAATGAACCATGCAAAATCTTAAAAACATACATGTGATTCTACACCAGATAAATCAGTTTTTTAGTGAACTGACATATGCCAAAAGCCTTAATTTCAGATTTTTGGCCTATGTCAGTTTGCTGAAATCTGATTTATCTGGTATAAAAACAGGCAAATCTTGAAGATTTTGGTGTCCTTAGGACTAAGAGGGTTAAAATCCTTGTCATCGTGCTGACTGACCAACACACTTCCTCCGCCACTCGGTTACCTGATCAAGGTCCGCCCAGTTGTTGTAGTTGGGTAGCAGAGAGTTTGTGTGAACTGTGGACAAAGTCCTTGAGGAGGCAGAAACAGTAGATGAGCTATCATTCAAATTGGGAGGTGGGACCAATTCTGGTGTATCGATACCATTTTCCTCTTCCAGTCTATCCATTAGATTTCTTGTACTCACACTATCCATCACAAATCTAAAACAGCAGAAAATTATATTTACAGAAATGAAAGTAAAGAATATTTCTTTCTTTCTCACCACAATATCCACAAACATTTACTGATAATCAATAGGATCAAAATCAATCAATAACAAACATTCTATCAGTGAGCACCTTTGCCCTTCTGTTCCAAGGCAAAAGGAAATTAATATCAAAAGCCTTATTTCATATAATGACAATGATGAGAACACAGTTTTACTATAACGTTACCTAATACTAATGTATGCACATTGATCCACAGTCAGACACATTATGTCAAGAATAAATCTATTTGTTCAGTTTGGGGATAATTAAGATTTTTATTTCCATGCAGTAGAAAAAGTTTGAGGAAAATAGGCTGGGGCAATTATAGATATCTGAGCTGCATATGCTTTAACCTTTTGCCCAGCAGTATTAGAATCTAAAACAAATAATATTTGATTTAACAGTCAAACAGCTAGGTTAATAAAACAAAATGTTATAATCTTTAAAAAGTGCAAATAAAAACAAGAAAAGGACTTTCTATTTCCAGCAAAAACATTCAAAGGTTTCAAAGGGTGTAAAAAAGTAACAACCTTTATATTTTTTTTGTTATGGTGACAATTGAAAGTCACGGTTTCACCAAAGACACAGACCTATACCATGCACAAAAAACTGACAAGCCTAAACAAAACAAGAGTCCTCTATTTTCATAACTGATGTAAGAATTAATCATTTGATTCCCACCTGTGACTAGAGTTCTCTCTGTGGACATAGAGACAATCCTGCAAAGAGTCCATCAGGTTGTCCATGCTGGTGGGCTGGTTATTGTCCTGGCATTGGGTCTTTGCCCACTTGTCCAAAGCCTTCTTCTTTGCCTCAGGAGACAGTACTATGTCAGGATGAGTGATAATCTAAAGGAAACAAAACAAAAACAAAAAAGAAAATTAAGGAAATTGTCTACAAATTATCAAGCTGCTTTCATTCTAAATTTTAATCTAATTCATTTGTTATTAATAAATGCACAGAAAAGTGAATTAATGAAGTGAAAATGAAAGAGAGCATCTTATTATGTTCACTTACAAAGTTGATCCTAGAAATAAAAAAGCTTGACAGAAGATTAATATGAGAATTATACTTACTTGATTCAACAAATCTCGAGACAACAAACTTATCCCGGGTGTTTCCAGGACACTTTCAGCATTCTCGAGAATAAAGGTCATCAATTCACTGGCTTCTTTGTGATATCCATGGTTGATGACTTCAGTAATAAGGAAGCATGCATTGTTGATCTACAAAGAGAAAAGAAGCAAATGATTTTGATGACGATTGAGACTTTGAATGAATATTTATTCCATTGTCATCACGTCCTTAGTAGGGCACTCATCCTTTAATTTTTTGCTTTTATTTTTGTTTGACAAATAACCAAAAAAAAGGTAGTTAAAATAAGGACAAACTGACACAACTATCAAAAACTGATATTCTTTAAAATCAATTGATATGCACCAGCTCTAATCACAATCATCAAAACCATGGCTGAAAAAAAAGAAGAAACAAACCTCCAGGCAAACATGAAGAAAGTCCAAGCATGAATGCCTCAGGGACAGCAGGTCATACCTATCAGCTGCAAACATGACACCAACCACGTTCACAATCTGGAGCTTTTGATCATCACAGTAAATGTGCCTGATATAAACACATAGCAAAAAAAGGGGAAAAAAAGAAGAAAAAAATGAATTAAATGCCTTTGAGGGTCTTTTTTTTTAAAATCATAAATTCTGACAAAAAAATGCAAATCTTGCTTTAAGCCATTGCTATATGAAAGAAAAAATCTAATTTAATTGATTGTCTTATGATGAAGTACAAAAAGAAAAAATATAAAAATATTAATTCTCAGTTTTATTTTATCAATAAGAAATTTCATACATTGAACATGACAAAAAATGGTTTTAAACTTTTTTTTGTGTTAAACAATATCCTTTTCATTCTTCATGGTCAACTGATATATTCATTGTATAAAAATCTTTCTCACTTTAACACTTCCCAGAAGCAGTCAGCAGAAATGTCTGGGATGTCAAATTCTGAAATCGTTACATCTGGTCCATTGAACATGTGTCGAAAAACATCACTACGAGATGACAGAATGTACTTGTGAGCCCCAAGTTTTTCACGTTTTTCTCCAATATAAAACATAACATCACATGACATCTGACCTTCCAAGATTTGACGATTTCTTTCTTTGATAGACTGTAAAAAGAAAGAAAAAAAAGTTAAAAGTTTGTCAAAATAAATACCAGTTCCTGTTGCTACAGACCTAGCCATCAAAAGTTACCAAAAAGTTGTATATGCCCCCTAGTCTTACACTCTAAAATATTTTTTATGAAAAGAATGTTTTTTTAGTTTGTGTGTAACTTCCATTCCTAGAGCTGTTTAGAGAAATGTAGCAAAAAAAGAAGATCAATTTATACAGTAAAGAAGAAAGAATCTAAAGGAATGGACTGACTTTCATAAAGAGAGTGAAAATAGAGGAAAAGGACCAGTAGGTTTAACAGATATACAAGATATTTTATACATAGACAATAAGTAACTCAGGACTGAATGCTTAGGAGACATTTATATACTGAAGAAATAAAACCTACCTTGGGGTCATTCCAGTCAACTATTCCACTATCCTCTGAATTGTTAGACACTTTGTCTGCAAAGGTATCATTATCTGTGACGTCTTTTGCTGGATTGGAATACTGCGAGTAGAAAGGTTTGGTACCGCCAGTCTTAACTGCTGACACAGTCGACATTTTGAATTGTTGGAAAGAGATATTTGTATAAGTTGTTTTTCCTGCGTGAAGTATAATTCAACAAACTTCTGGGTTTGTCCTAGTTACTGGACAAAGAGGATGCAAGGTTAGGAGTTTCATGGACTGGAGAAATCTTGCAAGAAGGAATATCTTGGCGATATAAAAAAAAAGAGCAACTCTCCTCAGTTGAAATTTGAGTCAGATTCTGAACCTCATTCATTTTCTGTAAAATATAAGGAAAGAGAAAATATATAGATAAAATAAAATGACTGGGGGGAATGGAGTAAATCCTGTCATTGACAGTCAGTGATCTTAACTGATAATGAGAAATGCAAGTAAGGATGAAGATGAATGATAAAATCCGAATAATTTTAAACAAATTGGTAACAGCCTTCTTGTTTAAATAAAACTAGCAATTTATCCATTCATAAATACCCATAACACTATGGCAGAGGATATCCCTGCCTTGAATTTTAATCCATTAATTATGGTTTTTATGTTCCCAAGGCTTTATATTGTAAACTGATCAACTATGAAGCATACAACGATTTTTTTCATTATTTAAAAAACAATGAGCTGAGATTTGATCACAATAGAACTCAAAAAACGTCTATTTTCAATAAACAGAACCATGCTTGCTCACTTTATTTAGAATTTCATGCAAAAGACACAAACCTAGATTACATTGAATTAAAAGCAACCAACAACTTAGTAACCATCATAACTTTTATAATGATTACTTAATAGCCCCTACGCCTCAGGACCAAGCATCACTGTTTCTTACTATTGTCTACCTAAAAACAAAGGGAAAGAGCAGGAGGAAATGACAGAGCAACTACATATAACTTTATCACTAACCCACCAAGGCTACCGATATTCGATATGCCTTACAATATCAGATTGATCCCTTGACCCCAGAATTCAAGTATACCTCTACACGATTACGAATAATCCTCTTTGTCTGCGTGTTTATATAACCCTTTCAATGCTAAGGTTATTTCTTAAGCTGCCAACTAGATATCAAAATGTTCAGGATTTGCCTGTTCTTATTCCAGATAAATAAGATTTCAGTGAACTGATATATGCCAAAAGCCTGAAATTTAGGCTTTTGGGAAATGTCAGTCCACTGAAATCTTATTTACCTGGTAAATAACATGTTATTTTTCAAAATTTGCATATTCGTAATGTTAGAATTGGACCCCGCAGTTAAAGGATTAACTATCTATGAAGTCTATCTCTCTCTAACACGCACACTAATTTTAAAAAATATATTTTTAAAAAAGACGTCTGGAACGCGTTCCATAATCATTCATACCTTTCACTGTTCTAGCTAAGACGTAATAGACCCAATAGATCCGTTTCACGACATTAAAATCTTAATTATGCATGTCTCATCCAAAGCCGTAATATGCAATGAAGTTACACCCACACCTGCACTAGATGGACGTTAAAAGACGTGGGTAGCGGTTGGAGCAGCGCGGCGTGCATGGGAATGACCGGGTCCGGTTAAGTGTCAAACAAAGAGGCGTAAAGAAGGTAAGATTCGTGGGATATCTTAGATATCTAGTCAAAACAGACAAGGACGGCTAGCGTTTGGCTTGCTGTCACCTTCATCGTATTAACCCTTTCACTGCAAGGCCACCAAAATCCTCAAAACTTGCCTGTTCTTTTCCCAGATAAATCAGATTTCAGTGAACTGACATATGCCAAAAGCCTGATAATCAGGCTTTTGGCATATGCCAGTTCACTTAAATCTGATTTATCTGGTATAAGAACACGTACAATTTTAAGATTGTGCATATAATTCAGTTGGGTAAGAATCAGACATCGCAGTGAAAGGGTTAAGTCGTGTCAAAAGGTAGCGGAGACAGCACACGACTGATTGGAGTTGGAGTGCTAGTGAGGCCAACGCCGCGTGAAGTGGCGTCATGTTTGCTCAGTTCTCTCGTCTATCGACGCTGATATGATCAAAGGTTAACAGCATGGCACAGCTTTACTTCTTCATTGATTTCGACCCGACAACATACTTTTATTTCTTACAGAAACGAAGTTACATGAAAAATGAAATGAAACTTGTTTGGGTTGGGTTGTTGTTGTTTTTTACAAAAACGAAGTTAAAATAAAATAAAACGTTTGTTTCTATTCTATCTAGTCTTTCGGTTGTGTAGTAAACTTATTGGTCAATGAATGATCGGACATAAAGTGAACGTGTTTCTCCTTTCTTTGACTTTGTGCTAAATACATAGCAAATATAACGAAACTATCACATACTACTTGAAATTCACTAACGGAAGAATTAATACAATGTTTTTCGACGGCTAAAAAACGTAATTTTGCTAAATAGCTTGTGAAGGTACGCTAAAAGCTCCCACTGAGAAAACAAAACTATTCGCAACAAACAGAGACGTCTTGTCCTAAGTGTAGTCAAACAACGGGTCATCATGGAAAGACTTCATTATCATAAAGTACGCTTTGAGCCTACAGATAGAGATTACCCGACTATACCTAGCTCCAGGCCAATCCAAGAGAGTCCTTTACGTGCTCCGTACATGAAAATAAAAGTGAACAACCAGTTACCGACTCTAATTAGCCCTTTGACCTTTGCAGTACTACTACTGGCCTACGTGATTGTTAGAAAAGGTTATTTTAAATTTGATGGGACATTGGGTTTTTTATTATGAGTTGTTTGTTTGGGGGGGGATGAGGGGGGGGTGTTTGTTTTGTTTCTTAACCCTTTCACAGCGAGGTCTGATCCTGACCCAACTAAAATGTGCAAAATCTTGAAAATGTACGAGATCTTAAACCAGATCAATCAGATTTCAGTGAACTGACATTGCCAAAAGCCTGAAAATGGTGTCACTAGCAGTGAAAGGGTTAAATGGTCAGGCTATCCGAGGCCCAAACCGTGTAGCTGGTCAAGTACAGTTGGGGGTTTCATTCTTTAGTATGGAAGCTTCCTTGACTCACTGGTATTATGATGTTGAGATGGGTACGAAATATGAAAGAGAATAAAACAAGGATAAATAATTCTTTCCAACGGCGGCAGGTACACTGACGAGCGCCACTGATGAGCAGCAATGACAAGGAAGCCAATAAATACACACCTCGCATCATAAAACAGAAAGATTGTTACAGGTTTGGGCAATATGTGTCAAGAAATAGGACTACCCACAAACATGATGGTGATCATTAAAAACGGTCACCTAAAAAATGACCACAGTTTGAACACAGACAACAGCGCTGATTTCAAGGCTGTATGCATTCCTCTCCGACAGAAGACTACTGCATAAATAGGAAAGAATAATTAAGTCATGCATCTTTGATATTGCAGCCCAAGTCAAGATACGAACCATAGGACAATGCGGAAGTTTTCTTCTATTCTACTGGTAGAAAAAATAATTTTCCCCTTTACATAGGAGTACGACACCAGGCCAACCATAAAACAAAAGGTAAAAAGTTAGACGTTTAGAGGCAACAAGCTATTAATACGTTAATAGATTTATATGCTACAAGCACATCCTAGAGTTGGAGATTATCCTCCTTTTTCAAGCATAAACTCGAGAGCGTCATTTGGCTACATCCCCTGGTCCATCCACGTACCAAAACTCTAAACTCGTCATCAGCACTATGAAATACCACAAATCTGTTATGCAATTTGGTGGATGGTTAGATTATCGACATCATGGTCCTTCGCGCCGCAGTAATCGCATGAAGGGGACTCACACATACTCCATATACACATCTTGGCTGTGCGAGGCGACATTGACCGTAGTTGATTAAAAAAAAAAAAAAAAGACTTAAGCTTTTATATAACGCAGTGTCCATTAAATGAGCTCAAAGCGCTTTACAAGGGGTCCCAGGCCAACAACAGCAACACTCAACAAAACAGGACGAGACATGCTGCCTCTTAGGCGCTTGTATATTTATAAGGACAGGGACAACACTGTTCAAGGCCAGGTACTCATCTTACACGTGAGTTGTATGAGAATATGTGAGTTAAGAGCCTTTTCCAATGACTCGACTTTGGGCCGCACGGATTCGAACCAGGGACATCTCAGTCACAAGGCCAACTCTCCTACCTACCACTAGACCACAAAGCCGCACACTACGGTTGGGCAAATGTACAGAAACCGCGGGGAGGTACGCTCCTTTTGGAGGATTGCCACGTTCGGTTAAATTCAACTTCAGGGTCGTAGTCAGCCAGGTCCACCCAGTAGATATGACGGGTTTCTCGAATTCAGCCCTTTGGTGCGCTCGACTATGTCACAAACTACATTCTGAGCCGGGGTTCGCAATTCATTTCACCCAATTTAAAGCGGCTGATTTCCTGCAGATCGGGGAAGGGCGAATAGCGACTGCATCGGCAGCCACTGTGTCTCTGTTATGCCCAAGCATACACTGACAGAACCTAATCTAGTCTCATTTAAACGCCAGTCTATGAGATCAACGGTGCAAGCTGCCGCCTAACATATAAACTCCAGAAAAGTGACAATGGCGCCCATCCTCAGAGTAGGATGCTGGTCTGTTGTAAGATGCTTCACCAATACGAGCACATAGTTCAGTATTATTTAACATCTGGGTAAAGTGCAATTGGAGTTAATATTTGGTGCAGCTTCTATTATGGCCCAGAAAGCTCTAAAAATATCATATTAGGCCAACTTTTTTTTTTTTCAAATGAGAAGTAGCGTGGACCATGGAAAAGTATACACCTTCAAACTTCATTATACCTCCAAGTCTTAAAGTTGGCGGTATAACGAGAATGGCGGTACAATGAAAGTGGTGGGGAGGAGGATACGTTTAGAGAGGTGAAAGAGCTCAGTTTTAGGACCTACAGAGAGCATACAACTCATTGCAACAGAGTGACCCACAGGCCTAGGGCTTAGAGAACGATATATTACTAAGTTTTTGATTAGGCCTAGTGTGGTAGAGGCAAAACTTTAGGCGGGTAATTACACTGTGCAAGTCATGAATGTTACACATAAGTTGTTGGCAGATGGAGGTAAAATTAGGCTTTTTAGTGTTTTATATAGTGGCCGAACTGTTCCACAGTCAAAGGCTGGCGGAAGGTGAGAATGGCAGTATAACAAGGTTATTATAGTGTATTACTGAAAACAAAATATGACATTTAAGATTAAATTTCACACATATGCACTTTAATACTACAAACAATACATACAAAAAAAGGGCACTATTGGTAGAGCACTGAAGATCCAGGGTTTAACACCCCTGAAACACTGTCCACCCAGCAGTAAAATGGGTACTTGGCTCTCTATACAGCAGCTTCTATGCCCCACAAATAAATTGCAACATGCCTGACAGACACTTGTCTATATGTTTCAATGTTAGCTGGGCAGTGCAAGTAAAAGTGTAAAGTGGTATGAGCACATTTTCATGGATATGAACGCTATATAAGCCTCCACTTTTCATCAATCACACAGCACAGACACACATTTGTTCACTCATGTTAAGAAAGGAAAAGATGACTTAATGTATTTCAAATACCTCATAAAGATACCGAAGTTGGCACAAGCAGACGTCATACACAAATTCTTGAGCACAAAATGAAAACAACCCAATGAGATGTGACCAATGAAAACAAACTGGACCCGCAATTTGAATATCATGGAAAATAATTCCTCTAATTGATGCTTCATTCTTTATTTTTACTGTGGTACAGAGTAATTATGGCCTTTTATATACAAGCAAGTAATAAATATTGTAAAGTTAAACCTTTCTACTCATTTTCTTCTTTCAATTGACTGACTAGGCTGGACCAAGTATTACAGACAGTGTACAAAGACTTGAGATATATAGTTGATATTCCCATATATCGACATTATCTGCTATTTAGTTCTACTGTTGGTTGAAAGCAGTTACTAGCCTATAGATATAAATCTTGAAAAGATTCCTATTTTTTGTTACACAATACATCACATGCCTGGATTCATCTCGCAGCAATAGATGGACCAAGTAAGATTGGTTCACCAAAAAAATCTGCCAAGGTTCCTGATTCCAGTCTTAACAGCTTTTTAATTTTTTCTTCTCGTCCAACATCTTGGATAGAATCAAAGGGGTAGCTCTTTTAAAAAATGGTAGCTAGTGATTGTATTGTCAAATTAAATATCCAGTATTTCATCTGCTAGGCCTTATATACGTAATCCTCCTATACTCTTCAAACCTAAACTAGATCTAATGAAACAAAAAAAATTCAAAAATATATTTTTTTTTTATTTCACCCACTTAAAAGGAATAGGTAATCAATTAGAATTAGAATCTCAGTGTATTCATATCATACAAGTTAAAATCAATGAAATATCGAAGTCGTTATTTGGATGATTTTTTTCTTTCTTTGATACATGACTGTCTTGCAATTCGCAGATGTTGAAAGATTAGCCACCCAGAAAGTAGATCAATGTAGGGTTGGAAAAGTGTCCAAAGTTTTAATAAATAAACTTATGTCCTATAAAAATCACTGGCACACGAAGAATCAGCAACAAACATGAACCAGATAAACAGAGAGATAGAGAAAATGGAAACATTTATGCATATACAACATACACATATATGCTAAGAGAGAGAGAGGAAGGGAGAGAGGAAGGGAGAGATATATATTTATAAATAATAAGCTAACGAGTGCTAAAAAACGAAAATCATTCTACAACGTCCAGTTAAATCCATTTTACCCATCCTGATGCATTTCAGAGATGCCAAACCAAAATTTGCTAAAAAGAGGAATTTGTGATACAAGTCACAGGAATTTCGAAGCCCAAACAGGAATGTCTACATAAAAAACATGTACTTATGAATGTAAAATATCTCTAACAAAATGCAATGAAGTAAGCATATAGAAGAGTAGATGGTTAGGATCTTAAAATGATTTTTAATTAAGAAACTCAAAACAACCGTTCTGTAACATCCCATCAGAATTTCTCGACAACATGAGGAAAGAGGAATTTTTTTTTGCTCTGAAGATAATTTTTTCCTGTCAAAGAGGAATTTTGGCATCTCTATGCATTTAATAATTGGTAGATAGACCTAGACCCTCTCTAGATCTATCTCAAGCTAGTCGAGACACACAGATTGTAACTTAGGGTAAAATTATCAATTCCAAGCTGTCTAAAATTGGACTCTAGCTAGACTCTAGTAAAATTTGACAAAAAGAAGTTAGTCTAGCTAATAGAGTTGACCCTAACTTTCTATATAATACAAAAACTAAAACGATCAGGCTAGATATCTAAAATTATGATCATGAAAGAGATTTCCTCCCACACAACATGAACTGCCCACTCCCAAATCTAAGGGGACATCCCACGCAATCTCACCTTCATAGAGCTGATGGATAGTCTAGAGGTAACAGTCAAAAGGATTTACAGATAATCGTCGAAAATAGTAAAAACTACACTAGGTCTAGTCAAGAAAATATTTGAAAAGAAAGCCCGTTCAGTCAGTAGGTTAGATAGGCTGGTGTCAAAAAATGTCTCAACAATGACAATCGTCAAAAAGGCGTAAACACAGAAAACCTTGAGATCGATTAGGTTTTGACTGACCTGTTTGACGAGGATAGTAGAATTGTCCACCTTTCTGTTACTCCAAATGATCTTGGAATGTTCCACTCAAAACCATTACGATTTCTAAAACACATATTAGAGTAGCACCATTAACCATTGCAGATTTTAAAGTCCATCAAACTTCTCTAAACTTTTGGCTCCTAGTCGCTTTAGTCCTGTCCCACTCTGTCAACTGCGGAGGAACCGGAAGTTTACCTTTAATTAAGCTAAATTTAGATTGATTATCATCTTGTCCGCGTGACTGAGTTGTGTGGCTGAGGAATAGATAAAATTATCGAACTTGCTAGTGACGATTTGAACAAATGTTAGCAATTTAAAACGAGAGAAGATTATTACGTGGATCAAGTCATAATATTGTTTATTACTTTACCCTTTAGTCTATAATAATTGATCCAGCGAAATAGGCTTTCAGTGCCTTTGCTGATCTGTCGTGTCCAATTTTGAATAATATTATTTCCCCTCTAATATGACAGGGGGCTCAACTAAACTAAACATATAAGTATGACAAAAGGCTGTCCAAGCGATCCTTGAAAGCATGAAGGTCTACAGCTTCAAAGTCCAGACTTTGGGACGGAGTTGTGTTGGGGTTTTTTACTTTACTCAAAACGGGACTGAGGATTTATTAACAAATGTGCAAAAGATGCTTGCTTCGACTCAAATTCAGTCACGAATTTAGAATCAGTACGACTATATAGGGTCTAGAACCTAAATACATGGGTGGGACAGTAAAAACAAAAAAGGCCCTACTTCAGTTTGAGTCAAACTTGAGATAATATGCAGTGCAGAAACGAGGCAAAACCAAAGAAAGCAGAAAAATGGAAAAACAGAAAAACAGAAAATTGACCAGAGTGGGGATCGAACTCGGGACCCAGCTACACCACCTATCGCCTGGTCGACAGCACGAGACAGTTGACCATTTAGCCACCGGGAGCGGCTTTGTCTCGTTTCTGCACTGCAGAGTATTTCAAGTTTTACTATTTGCTTGTGATTTCCACTTTCCAGTGCCTGCTCTCCACCTTTTTGTCATTACAATTGGGTGTTGCGAGAGGGGGTACTTTCAGAATACAGCCCTCGTCGAACTGACGGTCTCACTAAAGACTGCTTGTTTCCGCACGTTTGTGTCGGGTTAGAGCTGGCTACATTTTTAAAAACATTATTCCTCGTCTCGTATGCACCTTCTAGATACCTATGACTTTCCAAAAAGTGAACGCGTGGTTAACCCTTCCACAGCGAGGTTCGATTCTATCCAAACAGTAAAATAATCAAGATTCAGGTTTTTGGCATACGTACGTAGTATGTCTGTTCACTGAAATCGTATGTATCTGATCTAAGAACAGGCAAATTTTGAAGATTTTGATGTCTCTAGTTAGTACTGTAGTTTGAGAAAAAAAACATTAGCAGTGAAAGGGTTAAACATGGGCCTGAGTTCTCTCTACCGTATGCCTACTGCCTACCGTAACAGGTAACAGACATCATGAGCGGACGACGTGTTGGTTGCTGCTCCTGAAAGTGTGATTCCTACACACAAAATAATTCTCCTTTTAAAATTGAGACCCCGATCTCGTCCCAACGTTTTGCCTAACTGTGATGTGGTGATGACACGCTGACTTTTTGAGATACTTTGTTCTTATGAGAGCAGAAAGCGATCCAGAGTCTGAACAAAGCTGCGTGATGTTTTTTACTAAGTGACCTGCCCTAGCCTTTCGTGAAATAAGAGCTATTCTAGGTCTCCTATTTTCTCAATCAAACTGAGGTGTATTTTTCATCTGTCGGTTTGAATTTTATTGAGAACGAGGGTGTCTATGTTAGGTGCGATCAGGCGATCTGCGCGATCCGTGATAGTGATAGTCGCGCAACGCGTTCTGTGGATCAATGGAACAGGCAGAACGCGTTGCGCGATCGACGGATTGCGATCGCGACTAACACTAACATCTAACTACAAGTAACAGGAAGAGGCTGGCTTTGGGAGTGCCTGTCGATCAACACGTAACATTGCCTGATTCGATCAACAAATGTATTGTAAATGTCATTAGATGAAGATGAAGCCGCGTTGGGTTCAAAGTTCAGCATCAGATGCGCAAGCAATAGATTTATCTCTAGGCTACGACGAATAATGTAACCAAAATCGATTTCAAATTACATTTATTTCTGTAGAGTGAGGAGTGAACAACTATCAGACCGTGGGGACTTTGTCACCCCATGACACCATGTGCCTACTGTTTGCCTAGGGACCCGGTAGAACGCTGGTTTTGCACGCAACAGGCATCGTGCTCTGACTCTTTGACGTGTTTGCTCTATCACCATTAATTCCATGATGTACCTAAACTATCCGCCGATGACTAGGCTTGTCCCAATATCATTGCTTATCACCAAAAATGATCTTGCGGCAGAGTAGAAAGGCTGCTCTGTTATCAATTATTTGAAAACTCACTTTCGCTTTATAGTCCCTAAAAAGAGTAATATTATAGAAGCAAATAGAGTCGTTTCTATTTCTTGTCAGTATTTTAAAGTGACAGCAACCCTGGGGTGGGAACAAAATATTATTTGAAGAAAATGCTTGTTTGTTTTGCTTGTTTATTGAGAGTTTTAGGGCACTTGCAACTGCTATGGTCACATTATAAGCGCCCAGGGGTAAATAAGAGGATAGGCTAGTTAAAAGGACAGCCAGACTTTGACCCTGCCAGGGACATTTTCACAAAGAGATGATTTACAGGGAAAACAGCATCACCTCTCACCATCACAAAGCAGGACACACAAACAGATGATGGCTACCACCCACATCATGCACTATTATGGTCCATGGATGTTCTACCGCCCTTTGTATACAAAATTACTCACTTCTTCTAGATAGCAAGTGATCCTGTAGTTAGGTACCACAGTGTAAAAACATGGGGGGGGGGGGGGGGGCCCATAAGTCTGTGAGGGACGATAGTCAGGACAAAGACTGAGACTAACAGATACAGAAGAGCTGTTGTCACTTGATAAAGGAACACTGAAGAGAGTGCTGGAAAAAATAATTAAGGTGATAGATGAAGCCAAAAGAGAAGAAACAGAAGTTGTGCCCACCAACCGCCCACGAAGAATAATATGCCATAACAACTGGTTCAATTAAACCTCTAAATTGTACAATAATACATGTCTTACTGTTACAATATATATATAGTTACAATAAAATAACACTGATACAATCACAGAGTACCCACACATTCC
>JAUEKZ010036974.1:3958-14240 GCA_031471865.1 Melibe leonina | reverse complement strand
ATTTATAGACTTAATGCATTTGACGTCATAATGACATGCCCGCAACTTGTGAGTAGTGTTCACCTTTTCCCCCTCCCAAAAACACCATCACACAATAATTGTGTGTATGTTTGTGCAATGCAGTCGTTGTATTTTGCCTCAACGCATTCAGTCTGTACACAAACGTCCGTCCAGGCAGGAAAAATAATAGTATATAATATGCATTTCAATTCAAAGCACGTCCTGATATTATTATACAATTAATATCTTGTCACAAATTGCATACCCTGGCGAATGGCTGAAAACTGAAAAGGCAAATTCAATCAATCTCAAATCCCGAATCCACAAAATCAAATTCTTCTGTCCCCGGTCGCATGCTCGGTGTTATTTTTATTCGCCTATAAAAGGGCCTTAAGTGCAAACATCTTACCGATTTTATTATTCAACGTTACAGGCTCACACTAAATAGTTTCGGAGTCGGGCTATGAAAGAGCCCAAGGGGTCTCTCCCACCCTTGTCTGTTTACTTGGTGTCTGTCTGTCTTTCTGTCCTTAAGTCCGTCTGTTTGTCTGTCTGTATGTCGGTCTGTCTGTTCTGTCTGTCAGTCTTTAAGTCCGTATGTCTATATGTCTTCTTGTATTTAAGACCGTCTGTTTATCCATCTGTCTTTCTGTCTATCTGCCAGTCTAACTGTCTTTCAGTCTTTAAGTCCGTCTGTCCGTCTGTCTGTCTTTAAGTCCGTCTGTCCTTCTGTCCGTCCGTCTGTGCTGTCCGCCTGTCACTATTTCTGTCCGTCTGTCCGTCTGTCAGTCTGTCTATCCTTCAATACGTCTGTCTGTCTGTCCCTCAATACGTCTGTCTGTCTGTCCCTCAATACGTCTGTCTGTCTGTCCGTCTGTCTGTCCACTTAATTCAACACACAGGAAAGGTACGCACCGACAAGTGTGAATGCATGGGCGTTTACCCACTAGGGAACGTTGCTGCTGTATTTTGCTTCTTTTTTTTTTACCCGTTCGCTTTGGTAAAGCTGAATGCAAATTGAGTCGAGTTACGCAACCGTTAATATTTGCCACTATTAATCATCGCCAGCGGACCGTATCTATGTATATCACTATTATTATTACTATTATTATTATTACTATTATTATCATTATTATCATTGTCAACATTGACTGGAAAGAAGATAAACATGTCTTTTAAAGGGTTCTGCCTTTCTCAATGTGGTGGATTCAGTCCGATTGGTTTGCATTCTCAATCAAATGTTTGTCATCTAGCCTTAGCTTCGAGACATAAAGATGTATAAACTTAATATGAATTAACGTTTTCAAAGCTAAGATTATTTCTGGAATACTAAGTGGATGGATCAAAGTCTCCCGCCCTGTTCTTATGCCAGATGAATACAATTCCAGTGAACTGGCCTGTGCCAGAATCTTGAATTTTAGACTTTTTGGAATTTGTGTGTCACTGAAATTTGATTTATCTGGTATAAGAACACATCACTTTTGATGATTTTGCATAATATCATGTTGGATTGAAATCCCACCCCGCTTTAAAAGGTTGTTTGGGTGTTGCCTGTTTGTCACCCTTTTAAACACAACTTAGGTCATGTAAAAAGTGGAGCTGTCGAGACAAGTTAATGTGCTGCCACACAGATACGGACGCCGCATTCAAATAATATCTCACCCCATCATAGTATACTGGTAACGGACCCTGCCACGGCACCCATCGACTGGCCGATAACACCAGACTGCAAGTTATCTCTATCACCTGGTCATCCTCTCACCGCTCAGGACACTTTTCTGCTTACTTTGGCTTTGTCTCGTATTTGCACTGTATGTTATTTCAAGTATTGATTCAATCCATGTGATTTCCAAACCATCCTCCCAACCTTACTATTGATTTTTTGGGGAAGACGGGGGTGGGGGAGGATCATGAAGTGTCGTAAACAAAATAAAACTCTTACCCGCTTCAGCCGTGGTCTTGTATTTGGTGGACGTCATGCTATCCACATGGTCAAAGGTCATACTAGTATCCTGGGTCAGCATCCGTTGCCGCTCCTCCTCCCGCTCTAGGGCAGCCATCAAGTCGGGGTCACTGCTGTACAGGGGATTGTCCTTGTCCATGTGGAAGCTGTTATCGAAGAGGTTGACGTTCTCCTCAAAATCGTCCCCGGTCTGACTGGAAGAGTCATCCATTTTATTTTGAATCAGGATCTTCCCGCGAAGCACCCGCATATCCTTGCTGACCGAGTCGTCTCGAAACTGCTCCGGCAAATGCGGCTCGTTGCGAACTTCGTAAATCCTCTCCACGCGCTGGTATTTCTTCTTCACGTTCTCGCTTTCGGCGTCGGAGTGGAAGAAGTCTGTCCCTCTGCCAGAGTCTGGGGATGCCTGGACGGGATTGCTGGTGTAGGTGGGTTGAGACGATTCTCTCATCATGTACATCGTCCGCTCTGTGCTTTTGGAAGACGCGTCTGACCGCTGCCGATATATCGACTCCCTCTGAGTAAAACTCTGGTTGAGATTTCCTCCATTCGTTTTCTGCACGACGTAATTCATATCAGGCGATTTGATAGAATTATCGTTGATATCAATGATGGATTTATGGCGATTCTGATCCACTGTGCTATTCACCACGTACATTTTGTTTCCTTTCCGCTCCTTACTGCTTTTCGTCCCCGTTGGCCTAAAGTTGTAGGGACCGCTTCCCTCTAAATCAGAGCTCGACTCGTCGCTGCAAGAGCCAGTACTTCTTGCCAGTCCGGTTTTCCACAACCGTCCACCATCTGTTTTGTTATTTGTACCGAATACTTTCAGGTTGGTATCTAGAGAATCGAAAGATTTCGTTCGCCACAACCTCGGATAGGGTTCGGATCCTTGAATCTCGGACCGACCCTTTTCTTGAAGTTTGTTTTTGTTGTCCAAGTCCAGTTCAATGACGGTCTTGTGTCTTTTAGAGGAAGACGGGAGGCTCTGGAATTGGGAGGGGGTTGTGTAGTGGGATTTTTTAACCTCAGTTTCTTCCACAGATCTGGTGTTTGTTTTGTAAGGTTTAGGGCTGGAGTGCGCGCGCACATTTTGGCTGTTGATTGCATTGTGGGTGGAGTTTACAACTTTGTATCGCCGTCTTTTCCCGCGCCAGTCCGCGTCTGACTGTCTGCCTTCGATTTCGTAGAACTGGTCATCGTCGGAAAAGGAGTGATCATTTTGTTTGGAGAAGTGTGTGTACGTTTCGTAATGCTGTTTGTTAGAGCTGCCAGGTCTCACGGTTCGTTGTGAAATGTGAGAAGTCGTCTTGTTGCCGCTGTCAACGCGATCTTTGTCCACAACTTCGTGACTCACCGTCTTGTAAATTTTACCAGCGTTGTCGTCTTCTGACGACGCGCTTTCAGATTTCCTATCATCCCTTCTCAGAGACAGCTGGGCATTCCTTTTGAAGAAGGAATCGGGGCTGTGAGACCTCGTGCCTCCAGAAACCTTAAAGTTTGTTCTCGCACGGTTCCCCTGACTCGGCGACGTGTACATGTACGACTTGGAAGAATGATCAGTCTGGGTTCTGTTGTCGAAGGCTGTTTGTTTCTTCCTCCCACCGATTACAATGTCCCCAGTGATACTTTCTTTCTTGGTGTAGATTATGTCCGACATGTCCAGACTTGTATCTCTATCACTGAATGGTTTTTTTAGAGAGCTCTTCTTCGGCACGGGACTCGTGACTCGGTACCTTTTATTCTCGTCGTCAGATGAAGACGGGGCAAGCTCCGCCGTGGTAATGACGGTCTGAAGAGGAGCCGTGACCGTGGTTGCCGGGAAGTCAATCTTCATGTCAACTTTCTCCCCGATAACCGCCGTGGTCGTTGTCTGTATGGTCATGGGCGTGGTCATGTAAGGCTGGACGGTCTCGCTGGAGAGGGACCGGAAGCTGGTGTCCCTGCTGGGCGTGTTGGAATACGTCTTGTACACTTTCTGACTCGGGGTGTTGTAGTTGGTGACGACCATAGATTTCCTGTAGCTGTCTTCTCCCCCGTCACCGATGACGTAGGGTTCACCACTTCCGGAACTCCAGGACTGCGAGCGGTCCAGCTTGGTGTCCACCTGGGTGTCCATTGTGATGGTGGAATTGTTCAAAACGTTGCGAGAGTAGTAGCTGGTCGTACCACCCCCGTGGTGCACAGTCATCGATTGCGGCTGGGAAATCTGGGTGTTGGCAGAGTCTAGCTGTGAAATAGCGCTGTTTTGAGACTGCCCCAAAGAAGCAGAGTCCGCGTTCAAGTACGCACTAATCACTTCATGAGCCTTTGATTCGTTTACAGCTCCCGAATCCACGTAGATGTCTGTGGGTCCCTCCCTAGTTGAGTAATGGGAGGAGTGGGACGTGGTGAGGAAACTCCTGTTGGCGTCGGGAGCAGGCACGGCCAGGGGCTTGTTGATTTCCTGCAGGGCATACACATCTCCGGCATTGTCCTGTACCAAATACACGTCAGATATGCCGTCAGTCTGTGCTGGCTGGCTGGATGACGTCATGGAGGAGGAGGATTCCTCGTGAGAGGTCAATGTCCGGTGGATGTTGAAAGAGGACACTTCCCCTACTATGGCCGTCATTGTGCTGTCGTCCTTGGTATCACTGCTTACCTCCCCTTTGCCAATTCCCTGCTCAGCGTTCTCTGTGACAGTTTGTGAGGTGACTATTTGCACATCGTTGATTGGCTGTGAATTCAGAGACACGGGAGTTTCCCTATTTGAAACATTGCTAGTTTTCCTTTTCACTGAACTACTCGAATGTATCAAACTAACGTTAACAGACTTCGTCTTGGTCTTCTTTTTTGACGATCTTCTTGAACTTTTCCTTGTAGTCGAACTGCTTTCTGAATCACTAGAAGAAGAGGATGCTGATATTTTATCAACTTTACCTTTCACACCTGTAGATACTGTATCCCCACTGGCTGAGTTTTGAACTCTCGGCGACTCTGATTTGATTTCAGAACCATTCACAGCACTTGTGTCAATATGTGTAACACTCCAGGAGCTGTAATTTCCCCCACTTCGTCTCCACTTCTTCACGGATTCTGAAGAGTCAGTCCGTTGGAGTGTGAAGCTGCTTCGTTTCGACAAGGGAGATGTGTTGGAAAGGTCGTCGCTTTTTTCGAACAAATCTCTCACAGAGCGGAAAGATTCCCTGTTTGAGATGATAGAACTCCTCGTACTTTCTCTTCCCGATACGTTGTCTCCCTTTTGAGACCGACGCTTTCGCCTGGTTACCTCTTCGTTTGTTTTAGAAGGGATGGGCTGCGAAATAACTGCACCAGTTTTATCAGTGGTGGAGCTATGGTTAGTTACTTGGTCCCCTTCTACGTGTGTAGTGTTAATTTCCCCTGTAGATTTTATTATATCGTTCGTCTCACTTTCTTCCTCAGATTTATTGAAAAAATCAACATCAAATATTGTTTCACGTGAGTTTTCTGTAATAGTTTTACTTTTACTTTTAGCCTTTTCTGGCGTGCTTTCTTTCGAAAAATTTAGGCTGCTCACGCTACTTCGTGGGGTGTGAATAGATGTGTCACTGCTCTCCGACTTTATCCTGCGAGACAGTGAGCGATGGAGATCTTTTAATTCGTCTTCAATTCCTGATTTCAATTCGCTATTGTCCGGCACAATATTAGTCACCTGGATAACGTCCTCTGCCACACCTACCTTCTCACTTTCGTCCGATTTATTTTCCGAATCCGCGTTCTCTATTTTGACAGATCCAATAACATTCTCCGAATCAGAAGAAATCCCATCAACTTGTTGCTCATTGCTCGTCGACTTTTTACTCCCAGAATTCACAGTCCGATTGTACTTCAAGAATGATGAGGTCACGTCCGTTTCAATACTGATGCCGTCCAGTATTGATAGAAATTCGTCCCCTCTGCTTCCACTTTCTCCAGCGGTATTTTCCCCTTTTCCACTGGCCTCCTCTTCCTTCGAAGGTGAATTCGAAACTAAGCCAGTTGTTGTGAGATTGTTTGTACTGGGAAGGTGTCCTGTCAAAGCCTCTTCCCCTCCACCCACCTCCTTCACTCTTCCTCCTCCTCCCTCTCCTCCTCCATCTTCATTAGCCTCCTTATCTCCCCCGCCACTCAAATCGCTCGTGAAATGAGCAAACAAGTCGGGCCGGCTTTCCTCTACAGGTTGACTTTGTACGTTGTCTAAAAGTTGTACGTTGACATTTGTCGCATGCTCCGTGAGGCTTGGCCCTTCCTGGCGTCCCGCCTGGGTGTCCTCGACTTTTGACAACAGTATTTGCTCCTTCGTGTCCCCACCTGCCTCTGTTACATCATAGGATCGAGATAGAGTCTTAGCCGAGGAAGACAAACTTTCGACATCACCACTATTCACATCAATGCCTTCAGCAGAATTTGTTACATCACGATCATGGGGAATAATTACTTCATCCTTTAATTCATTCACGATATCAATGTCCCCGTTTACAATCACAGCATCGCCAGTCACTGAATGGAAAGCATCCTTGGACGATTCATGTTTAGAATCCCAGAGTGGGTTATCTTCTCTTTCGTAATTTTTCTTCTGTTTCATTTCTACAACCACAGAAGTATTTGCTTCCATAACATCGCTACTACCTCCCTCTATTCTCGCGTTTGAATCGCTAACTAAAACTTCATTTAGATCCCCAGTATAATATACCCTATCACCAAGCCCATCTGAACCAGCGGTGGAGGGGACATTTACGATCGCGGACGACTCGGACGAAATATTTGTTTGAAAGGAAAGTATTAGGTCGTTGCCATCATTAGCCTGTCTGTCTGAATGGGTAAGCGTTTGAATACCATTCCCCGCTTGAGTGACGCTGGACAAAGTCGCAATATCAGAGTTTATGGGTTTATGCGAGGAGTCGTACCCGTCCCGCACAGTCAAATGTGAATCATAAGTTCCAGCCGCTAGTCCGTCGTCACTGGGAGAAGTCACGCCTAAAATAGACTCCCTCTCATCCTCTTTGGGCGTAGCTGATTTAACAGAGATCGAGTTGTCTTCACCTGCATGTATGTGTTGACTTTCTCTATACAAATCGAACCCAGCAGCTGTCAAGTCCGTCCTTTCCTCTATCCCTCCCTCCTCCTGTGTGTGTTCTACCCCCACTCCATGGAGACCCTTGTGTTCAACATGCATTTCCACAATTTCCATCTTGATATTATCTAGGCCATGTTCTCCTGAATTGGAACCGGAAGTGTTTAAGTTATTCAAATCCAAATTCATTTCATGCTCTCCTTCGTACGAATCATTATTATCATTATTTTCAACAATCCGGTCATATCTTTTAAGACTGTTACTTCTACTCAAAATTTTCTCCTGAATGGCTTTACTTGCACTGACGTAATCCATTCTGTCTTTGGCCAGTTGTGTATCAAGTCCGTCTCCATCTTCGTCGTTACCTTTCTCCGACTGGATGGTTTCCGTGGAGTCGACGTTCCAGCCTGTGAACAGCGTGGCCAAGCCCTCCACCGTCCCCGGTTTGATTTGCTGCCGGACAGTCCGACGATCATCCTTGTACTTGCTGACCCGCGGTGTCCCCGTTCCCGTCTTGCTTTTCTTCTTCCCCGTTTTTTTATACTGGTATTTCTTCGATAAAAGATCAGAGTAGTGTTGTCCATAGTTAGAATCATCATCCTTATCCAGCGTTGAATCTGAATAATCCGCTTTATTAACTTCGTAGAAATCTTTTTTCGCTCTAATCTCTTCTTTGGTTTGATCGTCCGCCTCGTCTATGTCAGAGGCGAAGCTGATGTCGCTGTCGAATTCAGACGATGAATTCTGGTCCTCCGAGCGGACTTCCGGTAAAGTGTTGCCTTGTTGCCCCTGGCCGTTGCTCGTATGCGTGTGACTTTCCACGAGCACAGTTTGTGACACGAAGGGATCAAGACTAGGAGAATTGAAGAGCTGTGGTGACCATTCCATCTTGCCGTCAACACTAGCTGCGCTTGAAGACTGAATAAAATGACGTGTGGTTTCTACGTGTTCAGTATCAGTGACCTCTTTGTGATTAGCATTAGTGTTATCGTGATCAGTGACATTGGTGTCCTCTTCATGATGAATACCATTAGTGTCCTTTTCATGATTTGCACTAGTTTCATATTCGTGACCAAACACACCATTTCCATTGCCAGCATAATCTGTAGTGAGTTGAGGCATGGATAGAGAAATTTCCTCTGAAGAGATTTTAATGGTTTTTGTGTTGTCCGTAGAGGCCATGTTGTGTTGGCCTGGATGGTCGTTGAAAAAGTCGTTCGTAAAGGATTCGAGGAGAGGGGAATCGGGGGGAGAGGAATCAGGGAGGGGTGGGGGAGGAGGGGAGGGGGAATTCGTCAGGGGTGGGGGTGGCGGAGCCATGGCTATATCAGTATGTTTGTGTTGGACAGCCTTTTAAATTCTCAGACGTAACATTATGAACTCAGCAACATCTCTCACGTCCTTTGGTTGGAGTAAGCGATGTCCTGATTGGTCAGCAGCTGCTCGTGCACGTAATGTCCTTGACCTTGTACACGTTATGACCTCGACCTTGCTCCAGTCGTAATATTATAATGTATGCTTTTCACATCAAAATATGAGTTGTTCTGACGAAACAGCAAGGCAAAACTGCTCTATTCGGGAGATGCTTATTCCTGTAGTCGTATGGTGAGGGGGATCGCTGTCACAGTCCTATTGGAGATTCTGAAAACAAACAAAAATGATAGAAACAATTGATAAATAACTATTTTTTCTAATCATATCAAAGTCGAGAAAAAGAAAAGAATAATTTCTCGGCTAGCATACCACTAGCACTACAATTCACCACCACCCTTCCCCCTAATCCCCCCCCCCCCCCATATTATCGAATCCCGAGAACCCATGCAATATCAAATATTATTAAATGATCATAAAGGGCCGATTTCTTGACGCGAGACCAAAGCTTAGTCCGAGAATAAATTCTAAATTTAGCTCAACTTCGCTCCGGAGTGAATTGCTTTGAGTTTATTCAGTGATCAAAATATTAAAATTTAAAGGGAGACTAAATTTAGTTAAACTTAGAGTTTATCCTTGGACTAAAGTCTAGTCTCACGTAATGAATTGGTCTCAAGATGGTTACCTTAGTAATAACCCAAAATAAATCATTTCTTTTAACTTGCAGTGTATGATACAATTATAATTAGTGAGATTGCGGTGAAATATCTATACCGTAAATTATTTCGGGGTAGATCTTCACTTGACCGACATTCATACGATTTATATTATAGACTGTATCTGTTCAGTCAAAATACTCACAACAATGCCCACACTGTACCAACACACACTATAGTGTCATGGTGTCATCGGAAGGGGAAAATAGTGAAAACTACATACTGTACTTTTTGTTGCGATATGTTGTGATTATCCCTTTCACTGCGAGGTCTGATTCTTACCAAACTGAATTATATGCAAAAATGTACGTGTACTTATACAAGATAAATCAGATTTCAGTGAACTGACCATATGCCAAAAGCCTGATTATCAGGCTTTCAGCACTGCTTTATAGTACTTAACTATTTCACAGCGAAGTTTAATTGTAACTGAACTGAAATGTGCAAAATCTACATAATATGCTCCCATACTAGATGAATTAGATTTCAGTGAACTGACTGCATACCGAAAAAGCCTGAATTGGCATATGTCCATTCATTGAAATCGGATTTACCAGGTATAAGAACAAGCAAATCTTAAAGATGTTGATGTCGAGTTAGTAGTTCCAAGTGAAATAACTTCAGCATTGAAAGGGTTAATGGGTAATGGGGAGCTTTATTGTGCGTTTAACGGTTACGGTCATATCAGCGCCAAAAGGGATAGGCACGATGAGAGAGCAGGCAGATGTAGACCTGCCACAGATCATTAAAAACTTACACAAAATCTAGATCGATTTCATATAATCTTATCAATCTAATGTACAGTTTTGGGGCAATTTTGAAGGTTTAGGTAATAAGAAAGTCCAAACGAAAAAAATTGAAAGTAAAATAAGTTGAAAGAGAACGCAGCTGCATACTTCAAGTCGCAAAGCGATAAACAGACTGTATGGGTTAAAACACTCACAACAATTCCCATACTGTACTAACACACGGAAATGTGAGATGGTGTCATTGGAAAAGGGGGGGATTGAGGGGGAAAATACACACTTCTTTCTTCCTGGCATGTTTTGATTATTTCATCAAACACATACTGTCCATAGAATTTAAATTTTTTTTAAACACACGCATATTGCACCGTATACGGGAAGTTCACATACCTAAACATACATGCATCAC
>JAUEKZ010036865.1:0-17818 GCA_031471865.1 Melibe leonina | reverse complement strand
AGTACCCTAGGTAAGTGGTGGGGCTGCCACCTTAAGGCCTCTTACCTTGCCCCATCCATTACTCGCCTTTTACAATATGTTGGATGAAACGGTCGGAGTATTCTACCCACTGCCACGGTGGCAGACGCCCCTCCACACAGGGCGGTGAAGGAGATTCACAGTGGTTAAAGCACATTTAGTGAAAACAGGAAATATTTAGTATCAGTATATTGTCACGGAACCCTTTATTTACATAGGGACTTACCAGCCAGCCCTGGCCTGAGACCAGGGTGCTGACATTGCTCCCACTGCTTCAACAACAACCCAGGGATAGACTTCAGAGCACGTCCTGCCTTCCCTGCAGGCCCCTGGCGGCGAAGAGCCCCATAGAACACGCCTCTTGGCAGATTAAAAACCTCTCTCTTTGTCATGGCAACAAGAAATTTCTCATATCCTGAAATAATAAAATTGATTGAAAAACAGGAAGGGGAGGGGAAAGGAAGAATGAGATTCATGGCAAAGACAGAGCTCCTGTTCAGGTGCTGGACAATTAATATGCATGGTCATTGAACATGATACACAAGGGTTAAGGATTTCAATATTTCAGAAGTAGGGATGGTGAAAAAAAGTTAGCGAATAAACTGAAATACAAAATCTCCCACAAGACTCTTAGAATATAACATAGAGAAGAAAGGACCAAGAATTTGGTAAAAATTGACTCAGGCAACATCAATGTATCCAGAGTCTACAACACAAAGACATAAAAAAACCATTGGCAATGATTGATAATGATTTTGATATGCATGAAAAGATGAGTGATGTATACATAGCAGGCAGCTGAAATTCACCTTGAGTCTGTGCAGATTTATCCAAAGTCTGAAGCAGTGCCGTGTACAGAGATGCTGGCACCGTAGGAAACACATCGTCAAGTGTGACGGGGGCCTTGTCTGTCTCCTGCACACTATTTTCTTCTTCAACCTTCTCATAAAATTCCTCCGTTATCTGTAAAATATGAATTTGAAGGATCATTTTATGTTTACTATCATGAAAAAAAACAAACAATGAAGATAAAGATTTTTCATTCCGTCTACCAAACTTTCACTAGTTCTAAAAAACATATGTACAGCCGTGCAAATCTAACCTAGTTAGATGTGATAGGGCTAGAGTTGATATGTTTATAAACGCAAAATAAAATGTAATTATATCTTAAAACCATCAAAATAAAAGAATTAAAATCCAGTAATTTTTCATGGAAAGGAAGAAAACAATCATGAGAGCTTCTTTATTGACAGTATGAGACAAAGTACTCACATTTCTTGGAAAGTGGCTCACTTTAAAAAGCTCTTGGGGAAATTGAGCCAGAGCCTCAAATGCAGCACCTTTAACATCCAAGTCTGGGCTCAGGGTGTACAGCCACAGGTTGCTGACAGTCTCTGATACAAACGTCTGGAGACAGAAACAGTAGTGGTCTTGGCGCTTTCATTTGCTTAACCCTTTCCCTGCTAAGGACGCCTAAAATTTTCCAGACTTGCCTGTTCTTATACCAGATAATTCAGATTTCAGTGAACTGACATATGCCAAAAGCCTGAATTTCAGCCAGAAGACGTACATTTTCAAGATTTTGCATCTTTCAGTTGGGTTGGTATCAGAAATCGCTTTGAAAGGGTTAAGAAGGAAGAGGAGGATTCACACATAGTGCACCTCCCTTCCCTCCCATTCCCCTCCCCCCAAAAAACAACCCCCCCCCCCCCCTAAAACTAGAGTACAGATTTCATTGAGTAATCAGGGCTAAATTGTTCAAATACTCAAGTGTTGTAGGTCACTAAAACAGGAACTGAACAAGCTATAGCCTGTATGCATTTGACGACATTATGACAACATGATGCCAAACATGTACCGGTGCTGGACAGAATAGATTTCAGAGAACTGACACATGCAAAAAGCCTGAAATTCAATCAGGCCATCGAAATACATATAATTTATCTGGTAAAAGAACTAGCAAATCTTGGAGATCTTTAGATATTTTGAAAAATAGAAGTTGTAGTAGTTAGTAGTTTTAATAAGAAATAGCCTTGGCATTAAAAGGGTTAAAACGATGTTTTTGTATGTTGGTGGTTTAGACTGTATGCTTTTTAGATTACAATGACAACATTCCTGCAACAAGTGAGTAGTGTTCACCTTTATCTCCCCCTCTTAATAACAGCATAAAAATGTGTGTTAGTACCGTGCAGTTATTGCTGAGTATTTTGCATCAACGCATGCAATCAAACTTTTACATCTTTATTTTCTTTCTCAGCCTATTATTGCTTAAAAACAACCCCATTGGTTAAGTGTTGCGTTTGAGCTGAAGCTCATCATCATACCCTCTTCTTCGTGCCCTCCTACCTTAGTCATCGTTATATTATCTCAATGCCATTCTTATGTACCTGATACTCCTCCGTCTCCACACTCAGGGATGGCACCAGGGACAGAAGCCTGCAAATCCTTAAAACCACCAATGACCTGGAAGTAAAAGAAATCAAATTAGTTCTATATCAAAAAGTATTTCCAAAATATACATCAGATAGGGATGTGTGTGGGAACAAAAAGCACAAATTCACATTGCTGTCAATATATAAAACAAAACCAAAGCATTCTTCTTTCTTCATTCTTCAACTTTTATCAAGGAAGATAACCTATGAGATAAAATAACGAAATGAATCACTTCTCTTGGGTTGTTAGAGCTTGGTGATTTACCAAAAAAAGAAAAGAAAAATATTTATGGTCATTTCCATTGAAATTCTCCACTAAATGATACACACTGCATTACACGGTGCCTGTCTGAACATTAATGGGGCTACAAATTATTAAAGAGCTTCAGAGTGAGAGGAAACAAGCCCTTAGTTCATGACAATTGACAGAATAATTTACCAACACCTCCAAAAGACTCACCTGGTCTCATGCATCAGCTTTTCACCCAAAACTGACCACAGGGATCTGATGTCTATTACCTGATATGAAATAAAAATAACGATGTTATACATTTCAGATAAAAAAGGCAGAAAAAGGCAAAAGTATTGAGATACCCTTCACTTCCTTCAAGTTGGACCTACGATTGACAAATCAGGGGCAAAGGCTTTGTAGGCTGAGGGAAAGAGTAGTCACTATTTCATAGTTCATGTCTAAAACTTGGGAGGGACTGTGGCCATTCTAAAGATACCCACGGGGTAGCAGTTTCAATTCCTACCAGTAGCATTTTGGTTTTTCTTTGGGCTACTAAATCTACTCCAATTCCCTCACCCCAGCCAGGTGTAAAATTGGTACCAATCCACAGTTTGGTTTGGGGTAATCTGCAAGACCAGTGTCCTATCCAGAGCGTGGCAGCCATTGTCATTTGTCCACTACAGAAACCTGGATAAGCTCTGGCTCCATAGTTAATTAGGCTTTAAAGGACTTTAGTGCAGAATTTGATGGGGAAATGGGTAGTCCTAGTGGTATGGACAACATTACCTCAGCCTGACATAGATGGTAGAGGCCTTCCAGGAGGATGGCGGAGGCTGTCGTGTTCCCCTCTCCACATGCGGAGGAAAGTATGTCAGATAAAGGCTGCAAAAGCTTGGCGCCATGTTGCTCAGGCCTAAAAAACAGCAAAGCAAGACAGCTATTCATTTGTACAAGTACATGCTTCTTTTATTTACAGCAGACCTCATATTTTGTCACTTCTACAACTCTTTATGGTTAAGTAGCCTATTTTTTACTGTATAGACTGTATGTGTTGAGGAAAATACTCACAATAATGACTGCAGTGTACTAACACAGAGAGTTGTGTTATGGTGTTATTGGGATGGGAAAAAGGCAAACACTACTTGCTTGGTTGCGGGCATGTTGTCATTAAGACGTCAAACATATAAAGTTTATACTTTAAAAAAAGTATTGTGTACGCATGTGAAATAAACAAATGCCAAGATAGCATCAGAGTAAATGGAACAGCTAAATAAGATAATCCAGAATGTTATAGAATAAGATGACATTAATTATTCTAAAGCATTGTGAGTGTTTAAGGATGATGGTACAGTAAGGATCATTCTTTGAGATGGTCTTGATAGTAAATTTGTGGGAATAAATTATAAATTGAACACAGAAAAATAAAACTCCAAGCTACTGAAAGGAATTTTGACCAGAAGAAAATTTGTAATAAAATAGTGTGATTAGTAACGTAATTTTCCAGAGCATTCGTATAATATACATGTTACATTTCCAGAGGCTTTGGAACAAGAAAATAGATGTGGTCGATTAACAGCTTGCATGGGATTTGCAAAACACACAGTTATGGTACTGTAAATATGAAATAAATCCTACAGAGCTGGGCTTCAGGAATATCAAACTCACTTAATACCCGCCAAACGAAGCTACTACTAAACTCACTTAAGACTTGATCTTCATCTATAAGGCACTTGACAATTAAATTAACCCTGCTAAAGAGACCAAAATGTTCAAAACTTGCCTGTTCTTATACCAGATAAATCATATGTCAGTTCACTGAAATCTGATTTATCTGGTATAAGAACTCGCACATTTTCAAGACGTTGCATAATTCAGTTGGGTTAGAATCAGACACCGCTGTGAAAGGGTTAATACTATCATTATCATAACCATATTGTCAATAACATTGTCACCTGAGTTTGCACATCTCATAGACAGCCGTAGCTCTAGCAAGAAGCACCTCATCCAGCACATCCTCCTGTCCACTCGGGGTGGCAGGTGCTTGGCTGATCATCTGGAGCAAATGGGAAAAGGTCCGGTCATTGGTCTGCCACAGGATGACCATCAGACGCACGGACAGAGGGTACAAGCCTGGTGCCCTGCTCAAAGCCTGGATAGTCCTCAAGGCTGCTGGTATGCAGAACTGAATGGGGGTAGGGTGGGGATGGGGGAGGGGGGGACAAACATCACAGGCAGGATTAGGATTCCTTTCACAGCGGGGTCCAAATTTAACCAAGCAGAATATACAAAATCCTGAAAAATAACGTATTATTATACCACATAAATAAGATTTCAGTGGACTGACAGATGTCAAAAGTCTGAATTTCTTTCTGAAAATCTTATTTATCTGGAATAAGAACAAGCAAATCTTGAAGATTTTGATATCCAGCTAGCAGCTTAAGAACTAACCTTAGCATTGAAAGGGTTAAAGTAAAATATGAGAACACTCATTTACTTATTTTTTTTGTAATAATGATATTGTCTTTTTATTCTTTTTTTCTCAAGTTCCAAGTGTGCTAGTTGCTGCAGCAATAACCTCCCATATCATATTCTGCCAAACAGACATCCCAAGCCATCTCCACAGGTTTCATATCTGAACAGTTCATTGACAAAACACACTATCAACCAAATAATGGAATTTGAGTTTGAGCCAATGTTAAATAAAGCAAGGACAAAATACTGGTACTCACTATTCACTAAGCCATGGAAACAAATTGTCCATTTTCTCAGCTCTATGCAAAGTGGATAAGGTGCATTCTATCATAGAAACCTTCAATGTATCATAGATATGTTCTCAATCCTTAATCGAGAAAGCCTACCTTATCACAGACAGTCTGGCCCCATTTTGAGCCCAGAAACAAATAAATGTATTTTGGAGCGGCATGATATACAGTACACACACCCCTTGTTGCCAAATACAACCAAACCCACGACCCAAAAAGACATCTCAATCACGACTCAAAATAAAGCAAGCAGGTGATCAGGGCATTGTCTTTGATGATTGATATTCAAGTACAAGACATTAGATTAAGAATTCTGAATTAATTTTTCAAGATCAAGATTCAAGATGATCAAGATTCTGTAAAAGAAAAAGCACCTACAAGATCAAAACCTATTTATCATAGTAGCATTAATTAAAAAGAGTTGTGTCATGTACTATAAAAGGGTGTATTGACCAGACCTTATGCCTGGCTGTAAGGGGAATCCCCTCAAACAATATCAGTCGGATTTCTGGGTTCGGGCATTTTCGCACAGCATGAAGCAGAACAGGCACACAGTCAGGGGCCTGAGTAGGTGGTGGCATGAAACACAAACACAAGGATCAAGATTTATCAAATATGCAGAGAAAATAAATTTATGTAAAATGTATTTAAGTAAGGAGAAGAGTATCGAGGCCTACATACTATATGCAAAATTAGATGTCTATTCCACTTTGCTACTTTTCTATCATTTTTTTTTTGTTGGTGTACGCTATGAAGACAGACAATGCTTGGAGTACCAGATTAGGATTGACTGTGAAAGTGAGTTCTGTGAAAAAACATCAATTTAACAACTGTGAAATAATTGCCTCAAACACTTGGGTAAAGAAAAAAAAGGTGGCCAGCATGGAATTAAAATAATACCTTTAAATTTTTTTTTTTTAAATGAACCTTGTAACAAGTAGAAAGTGAAAGAAAAATTTTGACGGACCAACAACAAACAGTAAGACACAACATTTTCCACTAAATTATGATGATTATTGTTCTAAGTTATTATTATTATTATTTTTATTATTATCATATTATTATCATTATCTTTATCAATATTATTATTATTGTTAGTATTGTTGCTATCTTTATTATTATAATTGTCTATTTTCTTCATTTTTAATTTTTATCATTATCTTTATCAGTATTATTATCAATGTTATTATTTTAATAGGGGCCTACTATCATTATTATTATAATTGGTTTGTTTTCTTCATTTTTATCATGATCACACCATTATCATCATTATCATTATTATTATTTATCTTAGTAATAATTGTTAACATTATTTTTCTTATTTTCATGATTACTACTAGATTATGGAAAGCTACCTGCTTAGGGTCCAGTGTGACAATTTTGACCATCAAACTGACCGCTGCTCTGGTCAAAGACTCACTAAAACTGGTCACCATCACCGCAGCAACGAGGTTGCTCAGCATCACAGTGCAGTGGTCAGCTGACAGCAAACTGTTCTTGACGTTGGTCAACCACTGTTCTAGTTTTTCATTTCTTTTTCCTGAATGTAAATCTTGCACTGTCTCATTGCAAGCATCATGGCCATTGTTGTCAGGGTGATGTGTATAGTCTTGCAACACAAAGGACAAAATCCCACAAAGATGTCCATTTTCTGACAGAAAATTTGGAATGGTGCTGTTCTGTGAAAAATTTTTGATTCATGCATTTGAAAAGGGAAACATGATAGTCTGGAAGGATATTGCTATTAAATCTGAAGAAGTGGGAACTTGACATAAAATCTTGAATACTGTACTTCTAAAAATTCTCCTTGACTCAAAAGAGAAAATCTGTTGGACTTGCAAGAAAAAAGTGTGAAAATTAAATCCCAAAATTGGCACACACAAAAATTCAATCTATATATATAGTGTTCCATTTGCTCTATACAGTCGACGACACTTTTGTTACGACGCATGAGTTGCTTTTCGCTTGTGTTAATCTTTTCCTTGAGAACGGGAACTGAGTCAACACTCTATCATTGAATTCACGACGCTTGTATTGACTTCAACACATCCGTTGTATCGGATATATTGAACTTAAATCCTATCCCCTACTAACTAGTTCATCATAATACAAAACTAACAACAGATGTGTTGGTCTTTTCACTCACCTCCACTAACAGGTTGAAGCAATCTTAACGCGACTCTTTGTAATCAGCAATTATCCTCATTCATTGTCACACGACCCCTATCCAGCGCGTGCGCTGCTCCTATCGCTATCATAAAGATAAAAGAAAAATTGCCGTTGGTGGACCCATCCACGGCGACTCCAATCACAAACCAGGAATTTGCGAGAGGAGATAGCTAGCTTGTGTGGTGCAGTCTAACCTTGTACATGCTGAGCTTTTACATCTCATTTGGCTCTGCCTTTCCATTTGTTTTTTTACCATCTTTTCACTAAGCGTGAAAGTTAAAACCGTGTCACGTCACACTGACGTGTTAGCACGGACCAAGCGTGTCTTGCATCGCATTTTAATCCGCACCCCTCCTCATCTATGGTCCGTGGACAATCACAACCACCCAGTCACAGCTCGAACAATAATCACATAAGCAGGTATACATAGACACAAGACACGCTCTCTTCTTTTCTTTCAATTGTACTAATGTGACGTCTCAAAACTGTCGTGTCTAGCCTCTCCTTTTCCCTTGTTTTGTGTAAATAATCGACCCAACGGTTGTGTTGATCTGACGGATGTGTTGATCTTTTTTCACTCCCCGATCAACATCAACACAAGCGTCGTCGACTGTACCAAATAGGACTTGAACCAAACTAGTTGGCAAACACAGTCCTCCATATTAGTCAATTGTTCAAGGCTCGATTTGTGGAATCATGGTGTTCAAATCCGCTGTAATCAGACCCAATCCGTATATCCAGGCTGTAAACTCGTTACCAGCGCTGTGGATCGCATCCGTTTTTCAGTCTAGTGACCATAAGTGACGGTCCATGTCGATGTTCGACATCCTGGATCTCTGGGACGCAATGCTCGCACTCCGGGAATTCCCCCTTTCCCCAAGTGTACGGACTCTTTGCGGTAGGAGCCGACCTCGACCGTAACCCATTTGTCGGAATCCACTCCTGCTTGGAATACGAATAGAGAGCCGGGAGGTGGAACTCAAGGACGACAGTTGTAAGAGAGGTAAGTTCTTGTCCCATTCTGTCTGGGGGTCGTCGTCTGTCAGGTCAACCTGACCATTTTTATTAAGTATGCCAGGTGAAGCAGGTCATGGTTGTCCATGCAGTATCCATGTAAGTACGAAGAACGGCAGTGTGACTGGCAAGATACGATGGATAAGACTAGATGCACCGATAATATATATATATACTAACATACAAGTCGATGGATGATATAAACCGGCAGATAGACAGAGATAGATTGACATAGGTACTGATAGGTAATTGATTGTATGCATTGATTCAAAATACCTCACAAAAATGGCTGCATTGTGCCAACACGCACAATTGAGTTATGCATGGTAGAAAATAGGGGAACATTACTCACTTGGTTGCGGGCATGTTGTCATTATGGCGTCAAATGCATACATTCTATAGACAGATTGACGTAGCAAAGATGGATTTACATACTGATAAGTAACAGACAAACAGAGAATGAAATGGGCAGACATGCAGACATACATACATATAGCCAGCCAAACGGACATAGTAGGAACCAGCATAACTAACGAAGACAGATCTAGACTCACCTGCTTCATCCGCCATTTCCGGGTGCTGTTGATCCTCCCGTGCACAATGTCCAGGAGAGTCTGTGCCTTGGCCTGCACTGCCGTGAGAGTAGAGGACACCAGGCCCAGTTCTCCCCCCTGGGAGGAAGAGGTCATGGCAAGAGTCCCAAGCAAAGGGAAGATCAAACAACCTCCGGGCAGCAGGCTTGGGGCTTTCACTCTCTCTACAATCACCGTGGCTGAAAAGATAGACACCATTCAGTGAATTAATTATTCGTATTCTTTTTAGGGGCTTTTAAAAATTATGCGCTCCCATCATAATAATATCATAGCTTTAAGAAAGACCCCATTAGTGATCGCCCTTCAAGTTTGAGTGGTCTGTAACCGACTATGTTGAAATGCGCACTGACAGTAATATTAATACTCGGTCCAGTCGAGTCACTCAGTTAATTTAAGAAGAAGAAGAAGAAGAAGAAGAAGAAGAGGATGAAGAAGATGATGGTGATGAAGAAGAAGATGATGAAGAAGAAGGAGAAGAAGAAGAAGATGATGAAAAAGAAGAACGAGGAGGAGGAGAAGAAGAAGAAGAAGAAAAAGTAGATGATGATAAAGAAGAAGAAGAAGAAAATGAAGATGATGAAGAAGAAGAAGATAATGATGATGATAATGAAGAAAAAGATAAGAAGGGCGATCAGTCACTTGTGGGGATGGGGGGGGGGGGGGTGTAAAAGTAATGTCATGATAATTACAGCCAATATAATAGGCCTAAATTTTTGCTATCGCTCAACGGATTAAATCAAGAAGGACTGATTTGTTCTTAGAATAAACACCACCTACTTCCATTCCTACAATAAGTCTTCATTTGTATCAGATGAGAGTCCCTGTTTCGGGTTTGGGTAGCAATATTGTGTTTTTTTTTAGCGGTAGAGAATGTACCATGCCACTGATTAACGAATAAACCATCAACGTCAACACAGTACCTAACAATAACCCTTTCACCGCGAGGTTTGATTCAAGCCCAACTGAAATATATGCAAAATCTTTAAAATGTACGTGTTTTTATACCAGATAAATCAGATTTCAGTGAACTGACATATGCCAAAAGCCTGATTATCAGGCTTTTGGCATATGACAGTTCACTGAAATCTGATTTATCCGGTATAAGAACAGGCAAGTTTTTAGGATTTTGGTGGCCTTAGCAGTGAAAGGGCTAACACATTATTAGCAATGATGTAAGGGCATATGCCACATTTCACGTCAATTGTCACGGCTGGGCCGTTTGGTCTGATTGCTCGCGTGTTTCCTACGTTCTTTTTCTCTCCATGCGTAAACAACACCCATGATTGGATGGAGAGAGAGAGAGAGTGGCTGTGGGACGGGAGATGTCTTGTTTACCCGAGTCTGTTCTCTCATTAGTACTCTCGGGTTTTGACAGCGGACTTTGGCAGTTGAGAGATGAGAACAGAGAAGAAAGACACGTTTTAAGTATTGTTGTTTATCTTATTATGATGCATTATGGCTACTTGTTTTTCTATTTCTTCTCCTTCTCTCTTAATCATCTCGTTAAAATGTATGCCCTTGACGTTTTTTGTTGTTCTTCTTCTTCCTTTTCTCATTCTCTTTTTTTTCTTTTCTTCTTTTTGTTGATAGGTGTGAGGGTGGATTTTGTGGTGTTTATTAGTGTAAATTTAATGTATTAACTGACAGGTCGGCTCTTATATTTTCTCAATAACCTGCTAATATATATATAAACTAGTCGGCATAGATAGATAAGACAGCTTATCATTGTTGTAAAAATTGTCTAGAGCACACTGACGACATAAGAGCTTGGACACGGATTGGAAACGAGCGCTTATATGACCATAGCAGTTGCAAGCTCCCAAAAACTCTCAATAAACAAACAAAACAAAAAACAAGGATTGGAAACGGCGCTCAATAAGTACATGAATATTTCCATTCGTTGTTTTATCTGACAGTGACAGCTCGGGTTTTCATATTTCTCAATATCACTGCTGAACTGCCATTGAGCACAGGTGGGTCTGGAATCCTCGTCCTCCACGGCCCCCTCTCTCACTCTTCAAAGCAAACGGGAGCCCCAGCATGATGGAGCGTGGAGAGATGATCTAAAGTTAGAAACCGGAGATGAGACATAACGATCATCACATGGACTATAATAATACCCAAGCGGCGGGGGTGTGGATTTGGTCGGGGCATTAGAGCCACTGCTGAGAGCCACGGGTAAGATTCCATACGCCCACATTACCTCGTCTTGTCAGGGATGAACAGTTACATTTGAAGGTTCCCTTGCTTCATGGCAACGGTGTCTGCCTCCGATAGAATTACAATGTTTACACACCGAACGGGCTGTTTGCTTGCTATCGTCCTTAACCTTTGTGTTACCTTTGTGTCGAACTGGTCAGAATAACTAAAGTTAATTGAAAACCATAGTTCTCAAAAGCTTGGTTACTAGCTTTGTTGTTGTTGTTGTTTTTTTTTTTGCAATAAAGAATATTTATATTAGTTCAACTGAATTAGGATTCAAACTCAAACTACTGGTAAAATGGACAGAAAACATGAGAAACACATGAAATACCAAATTGACTCGTGATCACTTGGACAACATGGATATGTAGCTTAATCTCTGATAAGCAGACGGTAGTGTTTGAGGTCATGATGACAACATGTCCGTAACCAAGTGAGTAATTTCTGTTCATCTTTTCCCCCCTCCCAATCTCACCATAACAGCAGCAGTTTCGTTTGACTCCGCCTCCTCCTTTCAATCCTTTACCCAATCATGGAAGGCATTATTGCAACTATAGACCGACTGGAAGCCGCCGTCGAGTTTGCACTCTGTGACCAAGTGTTCTACCGTCTGTGGACACCTCCCACAGTGAGTGCAGGTAGGGGAGTCAGCTCTCCTCCATTTGGGACGGGTAGATCGGGTCATCGCGCACCTGGTCCGCAGCCTGTTCGCTGTCACCCACACAGCTCTAGACAGGGAGTTGAAACCGGGTGATTTCTGAAACCGGGTGGTTTCTGGCCCAGCGCGGTCCTGTACGATTCGGAGCCCTTCGGAGAGGCCCTGTGTCACTCTTCGTTCCACACCATAACAAACCTGCGTGTGGGTGTTGGCACAGTACGATGAGTATTTTGCGATACACATCATACTAGTCTGTACCTTGTCCATGCTTGGTACGTCCACACGAGCGACAATGAGGGCAATTTTCATCAATGGCTTTATCTTTCTCATTAGCAGATGCTTGTACAACAATGGTCATACTGAATTAATTATTTGATACTCTATAGTAATAAACCACGCTTTGAACTTAGGGTCTATAATCTATATAGAATAAGTCTAGTATTTTTTTTCAATAACAATAACAACAAACACGCACACATAAACACACACACAAACACATATACACAAACAAAACCACCCAAAGAAAAAAACTCCGAAAAAACACCATCACAACAACCCCCACACCCCTTCCCGCCACCCGAAAAAAGACAAAAAACCCAACAAATACCAAATAAAAACACAAATAAAACTAAAAAGGAAAAGCCTTTCCCATCCCCCAACAGGTTAGTATAGAAAAACAAAACCGCACACAGAAAAGTAAAGAGAACAGTAACATCCTCACATAACATGCAGCCCCCGCCCCCTCCCCCCTCCCCCTCCGGCCCGGGTAATTTAGGTATTTGCCTCGGATAAAAATGTAGGCTCGCGTCATGAAATTGACCAATAGGGCTTAGATATTTCTTTACTAAAAGAGAGGTCAAGATCTGAACAGCCTTGGGCATTAATATCAATGTCTTAACCCTTTCACTGCTAAGGACGCCAAAATCTTCAAGACTTGCCTGTTCTTATATCAGATAAATCAGATTTCAGTTCACTGAAATCTGATTGATCTGGTACAAGATAACGTATAATTTCAATACTTGCATATTTCAGTTGGGTTAGAATCAGACCTCGCAGTGAGAGGGTTAAGACTCATTTTGGTAAACAGTGGAGATAATAATTTCTGGCATGAAGTGAGATGAAAATGCAAAAGGAAAGATACTTGGAGGACCGCCATATTGGATTTCGTACCCAGATCCAGAAGCCTGGGATTGCTGAACGTGGTCAGGTGGGACAACAGCTGGGCCAACAACATCAGAATGATGTCACAGGTACCATCGGTCTGGAGAAGAACGTGAGAGAGTCAATGCACAAATGTTATAATCTATGAAGACAATTAGATGAAGAGTAAGAGAGAGAGAGAGAGAGAGAGAGAGAGAGAGAGAGAGAGAGAGAGAGAGAGAGAGAAATAAGAGAAAGGTAGGTAGTGAGATAGAAAGAGAGAGAGAGCCAGAGCGAGGAAGGGAGAGAGAGAGAGAGAGAGAGGATAGAGAGAGAAAGCTAAAGAGAGAGAGACGGACAGACAGACAGACAGACAGACAGAGAGAGAGAGAGAGAGAGCCAGAGCGAAGGGGAGAGAGAGAAAAAAGCTAAAGAGAGAGATAGATAGACAGACAGAGAGATAGAGAGAGAAAGACCGATAGAGAGAGAGAGAGAGAGAGAGAGAGAGAGCGCGAGAGCGAGGAAGGGAGAGAGAGAGAGAGAGAGAGAAAGCTAAAGAGAGGGACGGACAGACAGACAGACAGACAGACAGACAGAGAGAGAGAGAGAGCCAGAGCGAAGGGGGGAGAGAGAAAAAAAGCTAAAGAGAGAGATAGATAGACAAAGAGAGAGAGAGAGAGAGAGAGAGAGAGAGAGACCGATAGAGAGAGAGAGAGAGAGAGAGAGAGAAAGAAGGGGGAGGGCGAGGGGCCATGTTTAATTTATTTTATAGGATTATGAATTTGAATAATGAAATTTGCATCTCTTTCTAACAACACTTCTAACAATTATGACAGTGAAAACCTTGTACACAGTAATACTCTACCAAGGTCAAATGAGGAGCTAGGGAAATGGTGGCCTCCATAAGGCCAACACAAGATACATTGGCCTCTAGACACAAGTGGCACATCTCCAGGGAGTATTTCAACCAATCGACGGCTTTCTCCAACAACGCATCTTCCAGTGGCTCCTGGTCCCCTGTGTCGGAATCTTGTTTACAGTTACAGGACATAAGGCGCATATGCACAGCCTTCAGGATGTTCTGAAGAAAGATGGCATTGTGAACTTGGCTCTCTGCGTTGATCAGCTGAAAAAAATGTGTATAGCTGATTTCAATCGACTCAATCGCAAGAAATTTCGAGTATTGCCTCCATATAGAATTTCAGCAAATTAACATAGATTATATAGATGGCTATCGCGGTCCAAAAGGACGCTTGCCAAGAACTGTGTGTATATATTAATTCAAAACTGCATCCAGGTTTTTTAAAAATCCAATCAGCAAATGGTGAATATCATAAACAACCGTTTTACATATTGAATGATACTAGGGTTAAGATGTTTTGTCAGTAGCCGTCTAACTCTGTCTATTATTAGTTGCCTTATAAAAGAAATAAAAACAGAACCGTACGACAGCATAATGTATACTTTAAATGAGATTTTATCATCAGCAGGTTTGCCTTAATGGGACAGTACTGTATTTTTAATTCTTTCATAGTGGGGTAAGATTCTTACCAACCATGACATGCAGAATCTTAAGAATTAATGTGTGAGATTTTCTGGCTTTTGGCATAAGCCAGTCATTGAAATCTTATTTATATGTTATAAGAACATTTGACGATAGTCGGTAGCCTGGTAGTTTAAGAAATAACCTCAGCGTTGAAATGGTTAAACTGGGAAAACTTACCTGCATTCTGTCCATTGCAAGGAGAAGAAACTCAAGCAGTGAGTCAGCCTGCTTGGCGGGGCCCGTGAGAAGAACGTCGGCCAAAATCCTCCTGAGGTCAGCTCGGGCTGGCGCGTAGTGGCCAGACTGCTGAGGCTCCAGCAACAGAAAAGTCATGAAGGGACGAAGGAGACTCACGGCATGGGCTTGAACACTGTGATGTCAGAAACAGCAGAGATTGTAGACCGGTGGTCGATTAATGTCATCAAGTCGATAGTGCGGTTATTAGTATAAGCTCATCAAACAATGACATCATAGTCAGATATACTATTTTTTAAAATCAAAACTCATCATTCAATAATATTGTTGGGAAAATCCACTGTTTTGTCTTTGGGGGTGGGGGGTGGGTGGGGGGGGGGGGGGTACACAAATGGATAAAAGACATATATGCCACGCCCTCCTCTTCTCCTAAACATTCTTGATGACGGCGAATGTACTGACGCAAACCAGGCATTAGCATCGATTCTTTTGCTTTCTGCTCGATTTTTATATTGTATATCTTATTTCATTTCTTTAACAGACCGGGCGTGCTATCTACAATACACATTTTTATTGATTCGTACCATGCACTAAAGAGCTCACTCAGTCCGAAAATCACATCTAGGTCAATATAAATAGCGTAGGCATATGTTGTCACAAAACCGATTTTTGTTCCAGACGGTAATCCTCCCTCATATCCGTCTCCCCAAGGACATCAGCTGTTATGAGTGTCATCCACAATCGGTAGAGAACGGCACGAACAAAGATAACTCAGACTAAGCAAGAGGATTTATTTCCCGGAGGACAAAACTTTGACAGATAAACCGCTTAGTATGTCATCTCAATGTCATGGGAACCATACACCAAATGGCTGAGTAAGCGGTCTGCGAATATTTTGGCCCAGGAAGATTTCAAATGAAGAAATTTTGCAGAGTTATAAACATGATGAGGATATGGGCAGCATAAATTTGAAAGAAGAGGGGGGGGTGGATTGGGTCAATGCATTAAGAAGAACAGAAGATTCGATGGTTAGAACAGCGCTCTACTGGACGTCTGAAAGAAACAGAAGGCAAGGGGGGGGGGGGGCAAGACGTGGAGGGGGACTGTTGAGAGGGAGATGAAAGGGTTAGGAAAGACACGGGGTTCTCTGGGGAGGCTTGCGAAAGGCAAGCAGGAATGGAGGGCTTTTGTTGCTGCCATAGACACCACTGGGTCTAACGGGTATAGATGAATAGAATGGAATGTCATGGAAGATAGCATGGTAACTCTACACAAGATAAGTCAAATCTTCCTGAAATCAGTTCGTCGGCTTTTTGGTAAACGACATTTTATCACAATTTAGGTCATATAAAAGCTCTAGACAAGTTTACTTGCTGCCAAAATGAGTTAAATCGAATATCTCACCCAGTCAAAGCATACTGACAGCGGGCTAACCAGTCTTCGCATTAAATTAATGTTGAGCGCATGGCGGGAAAGCTGACAAACTACCGATTTATCGTCTTAGTTAAAACGCGGCCGGTATTCAAACCCCTGACCTACCGGTTCCGAGGCGGACGCTCTGTAACTACAGCTACGGAGTCTGTACGACTCGTCTTAACAAAGCAGGTTTAATAGACTACAGAGAAGCAAAAAATGTGTAACAAAATGGTGTGTAAGCTCCGCCAACTAGCTCCACAAATTTCACAAACTATTGACTCCCGCCATCTAAAAAGACAAAAAATCAGAAATTGGGAATCGTCTATTGATTGTAGAGAGCGACTGTCTTTTGCTTCACAAGACGCAGTGTAACAAAATGGCCGTCGCAGATTCACAAAAGTGACGTCCTATAATTATTTCCCTTTATCCAAACCACCTAGCCAATGTAATCAGCAGTTTCGTTTGGCAGCCAATGTAATGGCGATATTTATAGATTACGGGCTTTTAGCATAAAAGATGTGGGTTGTTGTACACTTTATTTTTGTGAGTCTAAGCTATGAATGAATGTCCTACTTTGAGTTTGTTTGATTGTTAATATACTCCAGACACATAAAAATAGACAATCTCGAGCCCCCACACAGCACGATCATTAAATTCAACACACTCGGGTATGACCTCAGTATCTCCACTGATGAAAGAGACACATTAAGACAATTGAGTTTTTGTAATAATCCGATCTCTTTGTTAACTATCAAATCGGACTTCTTTCTGATTCATGGAAGAGAGCATGAAAGATGCCGCTGTGTGAATTGAGCGAATTAGGCACTTTCCATTACTTTATTATCATTTGACGTGGTTTTTTTTTTACATTCATTTCTTTCAAATATCAGGCGTGCTATCACCAGTACACATTTTTTAACATAGCTTTATTTTTTAACTTGAGAAAACCTGTTTTCGGAGTTTGTATTTACATACAAAAGCGTATTAATATTTCTACCGATATACATCAGCTCACCGACATGTTTAAAAAAATCGACATAGACTTACAATACAATACACCACAACACATTATAACATAATCAAGCCAACTTGAAGGTATAATTATAATTCTAGAGTGATGCGTATCTTGTAATAATTTCTTGTTGGGATTTCGCGATCATTCATATTATTCTGAAAGTGGAAGAAATGATAGAAACGTAACAAAACAATTAGAGGCTACAATAAACGGGGCTGAAGACACGCCCAGTCGGGCAAGATTTGAGGGCATTGTGTCCTACAAATGGATTGCAGGATATTAATTTGTCTTCTTGCCATTATACAGCAGCAAAGTCGTTGGGGTGATACCTTGCCGACGATATCTATCAATCTATCTATCTATCTATCTATATATCTATCTATCTATCTATCTATCTATCTATCTATCTATCTATCTATCTATCTA